>PVKU01010330.1:0-53073 GCA_004027475.1 Anoura caudifer | reverse complement strand
CCTCCCCTTCCCTTTTCTTCTTCTCCTTCTTCTGACTATTGGTCAAAAATTGTGCTCAGTATGCCTGTGCTTCTGACTGAATGGCTTCAAGTCAGCCAGCCTGTTCTTCAGAATGATGACAGAAAAAACACCCCCACAGCCCTGTGCCCACTCGGCCGGTAGCTGGAGTCATTTTTAATGTACTCAGATCTGCCAGCAGCGTTATAGGCAACACCATGCCTTGCCATATATGTGTTATGTAATTGCATAACAAAACTATACTGGAAGATGAATAAAATAAAAACTTTCTGCCAAACTAAAATTTTTTAAAGATGTTGCTTATGTCTTAGAAACTTTTTACTTAGGCAGAAAGCAAAGATGGAATTAATAAACTCTGAAAATAGATCCAAAACATCTTATACTCAATGGCATATCCTAACTCATTCTTCCATCTCTCCTAGACTTTCAACAATAGAGTTTTGAGTCCTGCCCTTGCTCTGTAGAAATCCTGAATGTACTTCTAGAGACCAAGTCTCTTTTTAGAGCTCTTTTTTTGAAGTTATTGCCCAATAAATGTCATCTCCATAATATAAATTTTACACTATAAAATCAGTATCAGCAAATTAGTGTGTAGCCATCTTGTACTTATTTACATTATGTTATTGAAATACCTTTGAGATTTTGATTTAATTATTCTAATATGATAAGGCTTCCCATCTGGTAGTGGAATTAGTCCTATGTCTACCCTGGAGAAAATTTAGGGTTTTCTGTATTTCAGAATGGAGGGCTTCCTCTATGTTTCAGATGTTACTTTACTGTCACGTTTTGGGTGTAAATGGGTTTTGACAGAATAACATCATATTTTGGTGAAGTTCCTTGGCCTTAAGACAGTAAAGCTATTACAATCTCTGAACAGCTTTGATGGTAGTTTTCTCTGGAAGATCAATTTGGATACGTCTTGATTCTTCTGTAGCCCCTGGTCTTTTATTCCACCCAGAATTCAAAATTTAAATGGGAGAAAAAGATGATCACTGCGTAATTGTAAATTATTGTGGCAATGGCAGTTGGGATTGGCTCAGAGCAAGACGTGTCTTCAGCTCCAGTGGCATGCCTCTTCTTGGTCTGATTAGTTTCCCATCAAAACATGTGTCAGTTAAAAGTTTTGAAGTCTGACTCTTAATCTTAGTGTCTTCCTCTTAACCAAATTGCTGGCTATGGGCAACATAGGCTATATGCAAATAATGTGATAAACTAAAGTTTACATGAAAAAAAAAATGAAGTGGAACATATAGCCAGGAAAAAAAAGAGCAGCTAAGGAAGACTAGGTTTACTGCTGCCAGCACAACGATACCGTGATCAAGCCCGATGATTACAACAGTGCGGAGCTGCCCCATGACTGACAGCCAGGCTCCCTGGTAGGAACACGAGCACGTAAAGCGTTAGTGAGAGCAGAACGCGCACCATGTCCATGGAGAGGAACACAACAGTATCGGCTGGAATTTTAAAAGCCTCCGCCTGTGATCCAGCGACTCTGCTTCTGGATGTTTACTCTGCAGATACACTTCCACAGGTTTGGCTTAATTTATAATCAAGAATATTTACTGCAGTATTTTTAATAGAAATTGGCTGGAAATAATGTGAATTTCAACGATTGGAGATAAGTATTAAAAGATAAACTGAGGCATACTAAAAATTTTAAGAGTTATTTGAGCACAAGTCTATTTGAATGGGAGCAGGAAGTGGTTAGGAACGTTTTACCAACAGGAGCTGGGGAAAGACTTTTGTAGAGAAAAGGGGAAGTAACGTAAGGAAATTATTGACTGACTAAAGTCTAAGGCCTAGCCGGCTGTTTATTTTTAAGTTTCAGTTTTTAAACATGAAGCCTGAACAGGCTTAGATTTTATTCATGTATGTAGGCCGCCAGGCATGAGAACCCCCTCGGTGTAAGGGCTTCCTGTTTAATTAATTTAACACAGGATGAAAAATTATGGTCAATCCATGCGAGGGGATTCTGAGCAGCCCTTTAAAACAATGAGTCTCTTCCATGGGTAATGCAACAGCGAAGAAACTTTGTCAAGTGAAAGAAAAAGGAGACGTGGGCCATGTGCAAAGTATGTTGCCATTTGTCAAAAACAAGACCGTGCATTCTGACCATGCACTCAGTGATCCCTGGGAGAACACTGAGGAAAAGGGGGGAGAGCTGTGGGCTCTGGTGAGGGGATCCAGGTGGCTGAAGGACTTCAGCCAGAGATTAATTTATCACAAAACATGGGTCTGCTCCTCTTGAATTTTGTGTCATAACCATACATTATCAAATTTAAAAAAAGGAATCATTTAAATTAATAGCCTAAAGAGTAATGGTCACATTAGGTGAAATTATATTGCTCCTCCTTTATTGTGTATTCCAGAATATCAGAAAATTATGTGCATGATCTGTCTTGGTATTTAATAAGTTTGTTTTTTGGATAAATGAGCATCTGGTGCTGTGTCCGGGACCTGCAAGCTAACCTTTGCTCTCCAAATGGCAACAGAGCTCTGGTTCCTCCCTATGACTCCATCCAAGTTGAAGACGCTTAACAGTGGGTCATGGAAACCAACATTTTGGTTCATCTATCTTAGGACACACCTCAATGACCTGCACCCTTACATGCAAATCAGCCCTCATTCACATTAAAATCTCAAAGTAGTTTCATAGTCTGTTGATCTTCATACACAGCATAGTCCTGGGGGATGCTGTCTGCTCCCCATATGGGGTTGAGGTGAGTAGCCCTCAGAGGAAGCCCCCCAGCCCAGAGCTGAAGGACAGCGCCAAGCCCCGGTGCCCTAGAGCTGCCTCCCTCAGAATTAGAGGGAGATTGCTTTCCACAGTGGCAGAAGTGTAAACAAAATTCCCTGCTCCCCTGGAAGAAGCCCCCCAAAGGAAGTAATTCATGGAAAAGGCAATTACCAATTAAATAGTAAACGTGATACTTGGCCTGTAAGAAGAATTAAAACATATTTACACTTCAAAAAGAAGTAATTAGTGATAGTTGATTCACTAAGGAAAGTGCCAGACCAGGACAGAGGAAAGTGTGTAAATAAATAAAGACAGAGAGATTTATTATTAAATTAAAGTCCCTTAATTACTGCAAATGTTAAATATGCAGTTTTCTGACATTTAAAGGATGCTTTTCACCATAATGAAAATGAATTGTCCACCTTGGATACCCACTTCTTAGGCAGGATGTAAATGCCAGTCCTAAATTAAAGGTAACTAGTTTCTGCTATACATTTAATTTTTTAAAATTAGAATCAATAAATCATTTTTAAAACATTGAAGCCAAAGCGTTCTAGTCCAAACATTGAGCCAATTCCCTAAAAGGAGGGATGTGGTTGGAGGTTCCCTCAGGCTTAGGTAAAGGGGAGACCTCTGC
Source organism: Anoura caudifer (assembly GCA_004027475.1). Classification (NCBI taxonomy): domain Eukaryota; kingdom Metazoa; phylum Chordata; class Mammalia; order Chiroptera; family Phyllostomidae; genus Anoura; species Anoura caudifer. The sequence goes on along the minus strand of PVKU01010330.1, from coordinate 49,681 downwards.
CTTGGTGGCAGTGACCGTGGGCCAAGGGACATGGGGTGACAGGTGCTGCCTCCCGGGAAAAGCCTGCACCTTTTTAACCCGTCCCCTCTTCCTAAAGCTCCCCCAGGGATTAGAGGGTTGTTTCCTGCGCTTGCGTATTTCTCTTCAGAGTATAATATAACTACCTTTTGTGAATAACTTATGTGTACCAAAAACTGAACATATTACTTCCTATTTCAACCCATTAAGAGCATCCCAAAGTGTTTTCCTATCATTATTTTATATAACCCAGGTCGGATGGCTGGCTTCCCCAGGTAAGGAGGCTTAGAAAGACCTCAAATTCAAACCCAGGTCTCTCTGCCACATCACCATACCACCACCATTTTTAAAAAAGGTATATTAAAACAAATCCACTCTTAATCACAGCTTCAGAGAGCATCGTTATCATTCTAGGGTGTTCTTGGCTGTGCAGTCTCCAAACTTTTATTCCAGAGATGCTGGAAGCTCATCACTATCCTTAAATTTTCTTTTTCTGCTTAAATTTGAAAAGGTTTGTTTCTGTTGTTTGCTACTTGCTTTCCTGAAAGCACAGTTCAGGTCCTCTTCTTCCTGTTTCAAGTCTTCACTGAACTCCAGAAGTAGTTAGAGGAACTCCACATGTGTTTATTGAGTGCCGAGCACTGTGCTATCCCCTAGGAGATCATAAACTTACCGAGTGTTTCCAACAGACATCATCCTGCACTGGATGCTAGCTAAGAACTAGGGTACAATGAGCAGAGCGTTCGAAAACACCAGACTAGTCCTTGGGCTCACCAGGTATTTCTGCAGAAATTCCCAGGGCCTCTATCCACATGTGTACACAGGAATTTTAAAAGAGAAAGATAATATGTAGCAATTTCAAAATTTATATAATATGAAAACTTTTTTTGATGATTCTCTTGTGTGAATAATGTCTAGTTAAACATAATAGTGAATGTTGGAACAGCAATAGAAACTAGAAATGAAAGAAAAGGGAAGAATAATTTGAGAATGTTTGACAAAGGCAGTAGAATTTTAAATAGGCATGGGGAAACACTAAAAGGCACAAGACAATGGGGAATGAGCTGCACTCTGAGAAGTCCGATCAGTAAAGTCAAAGTTTAAAAGAAATGCTTCAAATTACAGTTACGATAATATGTAGCAAAAACTCCCCCAAAGAAAATCTACCTGGTATTTTTAAATCATGGCTTATTGGGATCTCGATATGCCTCATTTTCAATATAATATTTCAATAAAATAGAAGTAGGAAACAGCTGTAAATTACAGCTGCCTTTTAATTTTACATCAAGAAGGTCTACAAAATGCTGGTCATTATGAGAAGCAAAATAGTGGATCTCGTATATAGTGAATACACAGTTGAAATATTTCCGAAGACTGTTCTGATCTGTCTGTGGTGAGGAAAACGTTCAGAAAAAGGCAATTAGAATGGTCGAGCATAGAGCAACTTTGTATAAGGCACAAATGGGAAAAATATTCAGAGAAGAAAGAACATTAAAAGCAGACCAAAAATATATGTCAGTATTTAGAAAGTACTTGTTCTACTGCGGGCCTTGACCTAAAACAAAATTCTAAAAATATGGAGAGTGGAACATCAGTTTTCACATTAAATCCCGGATTGGAAACACTTTCTCCTCTTGTATCATTTCTTGAAGCTTGAAGCAATTATTTTAGGAAAATAAAAAGAAACCCTTATTTACACAAACCAATCTATACCCAAACACCCATTTTCCTAAAAGATTTCTCAGAACATGTTCCACGGTGTTAATAAGTCTCAAACTCAAAAGTGGAATTCACGATCGACCCCCTCGGCATTCATTTTCAGTGACTTCGCTGTGCTGCAGGGCATCTGCTGTATGCAGGAATGCACGGTATTTTGTAAACTTCTCTGATCGCACGGTGTCGTTTTGTGTTACCTTCACGTAATACATTTTAGAAGGTGTTCTTAGATAGAAATGTTCTTAGATAAAAATGATAAGTGCAGGACAGTTCAAAGGAAAATTGTGTGAGGTTTTAATAGATCATTAACCTGTGACTCTGATGATCCAAAGCAAAATTACTCCTCTTTCGTTTTAGGTGAGCTTCTAAATGTTCCCAGTGGATTAGAAATTAGGAATAGATTTAGATTCTTTTAGGTGCCACTGAGATCTAAGGGGAAAACACGTTTTTTTAATATTAGCTAGCCCAGTGCCTTTACACACACACTCTTACCACTGAGTGTCCTTGCAACAGGCTAAGGTAGATATCATTAGACGGATTCAGAGATGGCCAGGAAGCTGCCCGAGATAACGCAGTTTGTAAGCGGAGGGCTGAGAGCCTAATCTCAGGACTTTTAATTGTACATTTTGTTTTCTTTCCATTACAATCACTCTTCAAAAGATTACAGAAGAGAATGTATAGCCTTTACGCCATTTCAGAACCTGCCTGGACGTTGTGTTTATTGCCATCCTTTGGTATATCTAAGAAAAGCCCAAATTTTCCTGTGGTCAGCTTAGATGCCCCTTAAGTCTTGCCTTGTGCACCATACAGGATTTCATTCTCAGCTATACCCCAAGGAGCAATGGAGAATTTGAACAATAAACGGTTATTCCCGAGTACTCACCACATTCATGGGAGGAAACAGGTCTGCCTCCTTTTATCAGGCTTAACAAAACCCGAAGTGACTTTCACAAAGCGAACTTTTCCCTCTTTGCTTTTAAAATTGTGTGCACTTTAAAGGAAATTTAATACACATGTTTCTAAGTCATTTGCACTTAATTTATCAAATGTTTGGTAAGAGCTATCTGACTTCCTAGAAGCCTTGGAACACTTCTTTTTATAGGATTTTAAAGTGCCTTTCTTTCCTCGAACTAGGACATCTCATCTTGTGACGCTCTCTGCTGAACTTGAGCCACGGATGACAAACTCGGGATTCCAGGTCCTGGATTTCCCAGGGAACACCTCCCAGCAGTTCCTTGGCTTCTCCACCATGACACAATGTCATGAAATTGAAAGTCTGTCTTCACCTTTGGAGTTGACATTGTTGCCGTGAATGCGATCTCTGTCGAAACTAGACTTCCGTGCCTTTGTGGGATTAACCGCGAAACATCTTTTCCTTGAAATCATTTCTCCATCTCTTCGATATTCTAATTTTCTTTCCAAAGTTTCTCGAAAAAAGTTAGTCATGTCCACAGTGACATACTGGATGCATCTGCTCCTTCTAAAACTCTCTTTCTTGCTTTTGAGCCTATAATAAAATAGCATAAAAGGAGGAAAGAAAAAGAAAACCATATGATTTTACTACTTAACAGAAAAATGACAACTACATTTCTTGTCAGAGCATTGAGAGTTTGATGTCTTTCAAACTCAAGCATTTTTCAGGTCTAGGGCAAGATGCCTCAGGATATGCAATTATTAATATTTGTATTAAAATGGCTATGTGTTTGAGATGCTGATGTAGTATGCTAATATTTAGTAAGGATCCTTCTATAATATTTTAAGGACCTTTGCCAATGTTCTTTAGATAATTATTCAAGACTCCAGTAATCATTAACCAATGTTAGCATTAGTTAATCTTATCATTAATAAAAACTAATGCTTATTTACTGTGTGCTATAACCTATAGTATTCCATTTTGTCCTCTAGTTACTTTGTGAGGAAGTAACGCACTACACCCACTGTGCACCACTGTGGCCTGAACTTCCCCCAGAACGCCTGCCCTTGGTTTCCTGCTGAAAAATATCTTGTCTTTATTAAGGAACAAAGGGTTTTTGGTAAGAGAGTGGTCCCCAAGCTTAGAATAACGATACAATAACTTTAAATAGTTTAAAAGAAGTTATTTCTTCAAAATTGTTAGGAGTATCCAACTAGAGGAAATGTTAACGGATACCTCAAGATTTTTGCTGAGGATCAGGAAAATGTATAATAGGAATGCAGAGAATAGGCTAGAAGTGAAACTTTTTGTTCTAAGAAAAACAGATCGAGTAGCTTGAGTAGGATCTCAAATTATCTTTTGGCATACTACTGGTCGCTCATTAATCCATTATGTGTGCTCAGCTCAAACCCTTTCTTTTACCCCAACACATTCTAGTATAGCGAGGAAAGAGAGCTCACCTTTGTTTAGCTACTTTGACAACTTGTTTTGAATGGGGTACCCAAGCAGAGCAGAGAAACTGAGTCGCAGAGACAGTGAGTGATGGAGAGTGGGGGCTGCTGAGGACCTTTTCGAGAAAGTGGGGATCATAGGTGGTAAAAGATGAGAAATCAGTGGAGAGGACATAGTTTGGTGGTAAGATCAGAGACATCTAATCAGAATAAGAATTTTGTGTCTTGCTTGGTGTTCTTCCCACATCTACATGAGAAGTTAAAACTTTTTGTCCCACGTCTTAACGCAGTTGGAGCTTTAAAGTGAACCTGTGAGCTGAATTCTGCTTCACACCAGATGCAGGGCGAGAACAGAGGTTGCTCAGAATGAGCCATACACACAGGAATTACAAAGTCACTTCACATAGTTATTAGGTGCCTGCTCTCCCTGTGCTGGATACTGGAGGTACTGTGTGACTAAGACATTGTTTGTGTCCCCAAGAAATTATAGCCATGTGAGGAACACAGACACATAAATGAGCAAATTGAATACAGCAGGCGAAGGGTTAAGAAATAGATGATGACAAGGTGCCTGGGAACATCAGTGAAAGATGCCACTCCGTAGGAACAGATAGATTCAGGCCATGTGAACTTTGGTGGCAGGAAGTTGAGAGAGACTCTGAATCCATGGGGGAAGCCTCTCTGAAGACTGCGAGGTTGGTGATAGACTTGGAGGCCTGTGGGGACTGATGTTTTAAAAGTTCTGTCTTGGAGAACCAGAGAGGACAAGTAGGGATAGATGTAATAGTTGCAACCAGCCCCAAAAGAAGGCTTAGCTGACACATGGCACAAACCCACACTCTTTTCTGACATTCTTAGCAGCTATTGCAACCACACAGTAGATTTGCAAAATAATGTTCCTCACCCTGTTGGGTAAAAAGCATATTTAATAGAAAGGACTTTCCCATGTGCCAAGGGAGGGTATGTGGATGGACTAGGCCGTGGGTTAGGAGTAGGAAAGCCTGGCTTGTTTTCCTTGTGGTTTCTCATGATGGTGACTGAGAGATTTTGGGTTGAGGTTTGTGCCATCAAAGAAGAGTCATAAAAACTCACTCATCTTCCCCTTGGTCTGTAACTCAACACAGGAAAATGACATGATTCAACAGTGACCAGAAACAAAAATATCTACTCAAGGGTTCACAAGGATTTTCATTGCTCCCTGTCTTAGTTCAGGGTACTGTAACAGAAAAATACCCTTATTTTGCCATGTATACTGCTCATTTTTTGCCCAAATTTTTAAGGGAAAAATAAGGATGCACAGTATATATGGGTATGGTGAACACATACCATGATTACATATATGGGTATAATCCTGTGAATAATACATGCAAAATGTGGGTGTGCATTCTACAAGGCAAAATATGGTACCGTAGACTGGGTGGCTTAAACAGCAGATATCTCTGTCTTACAGTTCCGGCATCTGGAAGCTTCAAGATCAAGGTGCCAGCAGATCGGATGTCTAGAGAGGGTCTCCTTCCTGGCTTATTGGGCTGCCTTCTGACTTCATCCTCACTTAGTAGAGAGAGCAGAGAGAAGCAAGCTCTCTTGAGACTGTTATAAGTCAGTAATCCCATTAATCAGGGCTCCACCCTCATTACCTCATCTAATGCTACGTACCTCCCAAAGACCCCAATTCCTAACACCATCGCCCGGTGTGGAGAGGTAGTGTTTCAACACCTGAACTTCTACATGTGGAGAGGTAGTATTTTAACACCCGAACTCCTGGCTCACAGGCATTCAGTCGATGACCCTTCCCTTGACTTAGTGTTATTAATGAAGGAGGTCACCACAGAAACCCGATGTGAAGAGTTTGGTTGATGTGTATATTTGAACGAAAACGTAACTAAGCCATCAGTTTTTCGTAATTTAAAATTTTTAGGAGAATCTTTGTTGTTGTTAGTTAGGTTGCATTAGCAGCTTCATGAAAGTGAGTCTTTGAAAGCCATTTAAACTGTGCAGGCCCGGGGCTCAGCCTGTTACCGCTACACTGCCCGTGACTCCCCAAGCCTGAAAGAGACAAGAAGCATTTGGTAATTGGAGATTGTTTTGAATTAGTTTTAATTTGACTAGTAATATCCCACAAGACACCCCTAGTATGGAGAGATTATGGACAATTAAAGCTGTGATCAATTAGATCTAAATTGTTAGTCCATTAAGAGGCACTAACAAGAACTCTGATTTTCAAAGTTTTTTTTCCTTAATTCTCTTGCCCTAGCATGCATGACAGACAGTCTCTTCTACTAACACTGTATTATACCACAAATTTAGACAAATCCATTTGTTTTTATTACTTAGGGGCATGCAACTAGATCTCCTAGGTATAAATAATGTTTAAAAACCTTTGCAAGCGCAACACAGCAACACACTTTCTTTTTATCACCATCATAAAACCAATAAAAATAGTCGTCGGAATGGCGTTAGCAATCCAGAATATGCGGAGCATGTGCGCCAATCCAGGACCTGTCATCTCTGTTTAAATTAGGTTCAAATGTTCTCAGATTCATTGTGAAGGCTCCAGAGCAGTGTCTTCAAAGGGCACTTGAACTTTAAAGATATGAAGTGAGAAACAGCCACATAGAAAAAACCTGACTTCAAAACGCCACTTTATCTTTTTGCTTCTCCCCTCTGCTCTTCTCTCCTCCCCTCATTCCATCCCTGGCTTTGCCATTTCACTGGATTGATATCACTTCACCTACTTTCGACTCTCTTTCCATAATTCTGGAAGTCTAAAGATTAGGGAAGGGAAGTGAGTGAAGGCCAAGTTAGGGGAAAGAAAGTATAAGCAATGCAAGTTGGCAGCCACCTTAGTAGTGGTGTACGGGGTTCGCACACTTCGTGTGCAAAGGGCCAGCTGACAAATACTTCTGGCTTTCGGGGCTCTATATCTCTGTTGTAGTTGCTCAGCTCCACCGTTTTAGTGCAGAAGCAGCCTTGGAAGAAGCAGAAGTAAAACGGAGTGACTGGCTGCCTGTGGAACTTTACCTTGGAGCAGAAATCTGAGTTTCTTATCATTTTAACATGGCATGACGTATTTTTCTCTTTTTTTTTTTTTTTGGTCTTTTATCAGTGGCCTAAAAATGTAAAAGCCACTTTCCATATCCCACAGGAGCCAGCTGCTGGCCGAGTTTGCCCCCGGACTACAATTTGCCACCTCCCGGTCTCATCCAGTGTCCTTAATTTCCAAATACAGACCGGAGGCCAGAGGGGGATGACTTGCCTAAGGTCATGCTTTCAGCATCAGGGTCACTATGCTCCTTCTGACCAGACTTGTTCTTTTCATGATTTTCCCTTTTTATTGAATGTACTGGGGTGACACTGGTTAACAAAACTGTACAGGTTTCAGGTGTACAATTCCACCACATATTTCATTTTGCTTTAAGAAAGAAAAAAATATCCTTGGAGAATGGTTCTAGATGTTGGATTGTTGAACACAGAAAATGCTGGGTTGGAGAACATAATTGTCCATTCTGGAAAGTACCTGCGATCGTGGACATCCCAGACACCAATTAGGCATTCATCTTATGGGGTAAATATTCATGTTTGTAAGAATACTGTTACCTGCCACTCACTGGAAACCTCACCGAGACAGCAGCTTCAAGACCATGCAAACCAAACTTTCAGCAGAAAGATTTTTTAAAATGATGACAAGAACATATAAAGCATGGTTCTGCCGCTAAGAAAATGCCTAATTTTGATCCCCAAAAATAAGATTTCATAAATGATCAAATGATTTTATGTAATTTCCTCTAATTTTATGTAAATCCCTTTACGTGTGTATGGTTAAACATCTACTCCACAACTTCAGAGAACGTTATTGTCCTTCATTGCTTTAGATGGAATATTTCTCTAATTCCTACTCATTTTAGAAAAACTATCAGTAAAAGGCTGGCCCAAAGTGTGTGGCTAGTTAGCAGTTTGCCAACTGTGGCGCTGGCTGACATTAGATTAAAGACTCCTTCAAAGATTCCTCTGTCTTCAAATACAATATATCTGATGTGGTCAACCCAGCGGGAAGAAAAGGTGCTCCGCCAGCGCATCTTGAAGTTACACATTTTGCATGTGGTAGCACATTGGGATGCAGTCCTCACGGCCAAGGGTGTGAGGTGCTGTTGGCACCATTTTACAAATGAGGAAACTGAAGTTTAAGCAGGTGAAGCAGATCCAAGGCACAAGAGGTTAAGGTTGTATCACCCCGATGGCGCCAAATTTCATCACTTTGGTGTTAATATTTCCAGCGTGAAACATTTTAATGAAGTGTTTATTCAATACGGGAGGAGCGGGATGAAGCCTCAGTGTCTTATCCCAAACACCAAAGCATCCGAACTTCTTCTCTTCGATGACTTGTGGGGACACCCTGTGCTGCTGGGACACACAGATGTCCCTGTATAAGAAAAAGCAATCCAAGGAAATGAAAATGTTTCATTTTGGAAATAATTATTTGCACTGCAAATGAATTCTTAACAAAAGATTTGCATTTTGCTTATTCTAAATTGTGAGTCACTTATGTGCATTTATAATAGGATTTCATCTACAAAAAGATTTGATTGACACCATCTCCAAGTGGATCCCTGTATTCATTGTTATGGCATAAACTACATGAGACTGGATGGAACCAAATGGACAGATCAGAGAGAGCTAGGGTGACATTAGGGAATTTGAGAGTCCCTTGCAGGGAGTCCCCACTTCCTCCCGGGGCAGGGAGGCCCTTCAAAGCTGCTGAAGCACTGGAGAGCAGCCTCTGCCGGAACAGGTCGCATGAGGGGCAAACCAGCTCTCTGGTCATGACAAATGCCCACTCCATATTTTGGCACAGTTTGCTTTTCTACTATCTCCGCCCCATTCTGTGCTCTGCTCTAGGGAGCAGCGAAGGGCAGGTTGTCCTTTCTCAGATCCTTCTGATAATTATGTGAAGCTGTCTTAGACTCTCAAAACAATCATAGGCATGTCTTTTGACTGTGTCTTGTAAAACATGATTTCCAAACTCACATCTCCTTCACATCAGTCTTCTTCTGGGCAATTCTGTGCTACTTTGTCACTGTCCCTTTTACATCAGGGGAACCAGAACTAACAAATGCACACAATCAGTGCATTCTGCAGAGCTCAGAGCATGATACGGGCGCTCTGTTTGCACTTGCGCAGCCTGAGAAAGGAATTCTGCAAGTCTTACACCTCCGCTCCTGTAAAGAGATTGCTGGCTTATACTTTTCACGGTTTTGAACCAGCGTTAAAATACCCAGTCCACATCTGCTAGCGCTGTTTTCAATGAGTGACTGTTATGAAACATTTAATTTTAAAGCATTTTTTTTACATTTGGTATTAATTCGAAAGAAAACAGGGGTCACAATAAATCAGTTCTATGAATGTTTACATGTGCATTACAACAGAGCCATATATGTTTCCCATACTAGACTTTTAATTCGTTGAGGGGAACTAGCCTGGGGGCACTAGCCCACAGAAAGACCTCGAACTAAAGCAGAGAGCAGTGGATTGTTTCAACGCTGTTAACTGAAGTGGAAATTCTGGTGACGAGAGACTTCTGTTTACGTGCAAAATGTGATTTCAAGATGGCTTTTTGGTGGAAACCTGCTGTTTCCATGCCCCTGGCTTATTACTCACATTTAAAAATGTACTCCATGCTAGGCAAGACAGACACGTGTTCAATCACTTAAAAATTATTATGACTGTTTTTCCAATAAAATGTTTTAATAGCCAACATGATTGAACATTGAGACTATCTGGATGATAAACATGTATCCAAAATTCCAATGAAGCAAGGTGACCTGGACTTCCATGACAAATGACTTTAAAAAAATGCATGTCAAATGATCTCTAGTTCAATTCAGTAAAATGAGAGGGTGTGTGTATGCATGGGGGGAGGGCAGTGGTGGTGTGAATCAGCAGTCAATGCGTAGTTGTTTAAATCTCACAGTTGTTCAACTATGTCTGCTGCAGAGAGGAGATGTGGCATTAAACGGTGCCCGTGGGTTCACTTACGGGGGTGAGATCACCGTGAAAACTAGGATTATCTGGCCCTACTTTTGTTAACTCCTTTTATACCACTGCCCCTGTACTCTGGCCTGCCTTTATAATTTGATGTGAGCCCCTAGCTTCTGGACCAAGGCTGACAAATGTGTGCTTTTCATTCTGGGCCTGTGGCAGATCACCACAATCATTCTTGACTGGTACTCATTCCCATTGGATATAAGATTATACTTACTCTCAACATAGGGCTCTAGGCAACCAAGAGAGAGAACTGGTCTAAGGGTTTGCTATTCTCGTTGAATCCCATTCAGAAAACCCATCTCCTTTTAGTGCTCTCCATCCTCCACCTTCATTCTCTTTGAGCAGAGACTTCCAAGGAATCTTTACTCATCCTGGACTCCCGCACTCCCATCGACTCCTATCCAAGGGCTGGAGACTAGATAAAACTAGAGTAATAGGTGAAATATAAAGAAACAATGGGCGACCAGGGAATGAAGGCAGCAGGAAGGAGTCTTAAACAATCCTCAATATCCTCCATTATGTCAATTTATTTCTCAATTGCTGGGTATTTTATTGTCAGTGAATTTGCTACAGAAAGCAAATAGTTGGAACAGGGAGCTCTATTCCCAGTCAGGGAAAGTCTTTGCTTTAATTAGGTAAAAACTCCAAAGCAGGGCTCACCCTTGCAACCCATCAATGCCAACATGATGGATGTCAGTGTACCTTACTTAGCAGGAGATGATGTCAGCTAATCTTTTTTTTTTTTTTTGAAGAATTTTATCTTAAAATCAGTCATCTTCTGCAATTTTCTCTCTCTCCTATTCCTCTTCCTCCTCCTTGTTATGAAGTCCTCCTGCCTCCCTCCTTTCTGCCTTTCTTTTCCTATTTACTTGAGAATTTTCTCCCACTCGTGAACATTTGGGAGAAGTTAAGCCAATTCAGGGATGACATTTCATGAAAATTACACCTAGTAAGACAAAACATATTTTGTCCCTTTTTTGGATGCCTGAATTAGAACTGAGCAAATAAACACAGGTGGGAGGTGTCACTCATGCAACAGAAATTACTGTACTCTGACACCTACCTCAGTAGAGTGTAGCTGTTATTTTTTTCATTGGCAAAGGCCTTGGACGTACACCTTCGGCATTGTGGGCGGCACCGTCATTGCTCTCACGCCAGCTCATATGTATCGGTGCTCACCTTATACAAGGCATGTTATGTGCATTACCTCACTTCATCGCCAACAACCCTGTGATGTCAGAGCTTTTCAGATGCCCGTTTTCATGATGGGAACATTGAAGCAATGGTTAAAAATCTTGTCCCATTGTCATAGTTACCTGGAGAAGGGTTTTAAATGGGGTCTGCTGGCCCCAGATCCCAAGTTCTAATCACCACGCTTTAGTGCCTCTATGGAAATCATCAGGGAAAGGATTTCTCCTCCACCTGTCATAAATAAGCTTTTGTCTACAAGTTTATTGTTGCTACCTGTAAGAAATGAGATACATAATGACATGAATAAATTAGCTCAAGTACACTTGACTCCGAATTACAAGGTACAAAGCATTGTTGATAAACCACCAGTTAACTACCCTAACTTCACATTTCCTGAGTATAAGAAGGAAGTTACAACCTCTCTTAAATCTCTGGGTATACAGGATGATAATTTTCCAATAAACTAAATCCTGCTACTATCGGAAGATTTCAAGATTTCTAACGATTATTACCAATGCCTCTAAACAACACGGGTTGGAGACAGCCAATCAAAAGCTTCCGCTGGGTTATGCTTGAGTTTTATTTCCAAATGGTAACTAGCAGAAATGGAGTAACTGTTCATTATTTTCTGTCATTTTTATATCATTTTTTGCCATGCATATTGTGCAGTAATTGCAGGAAATTAAACTTGAATCTTGTGACACAAGCATGTTGTGAATATCATAAAAAACACATATGTTCATAAATGGTAAAAAAAAGGAAGGTGATAAAAATTACATTTAGAAAACTTTTACAATCTTTTAGAACAATGGAAAAGGCAATTTTTAGGATTCTTTGTTCAGGCTGAATTCTAGGCTGATGTGCTTCCAGGAGGCAAAGTTTTGTGTTTGTTGGACGTACATATTTGTATTTTTACTGTTTTCTACAAGGCCTTTTAAATGCTGTCTTATAAGCAAGTACATTTGAAATTCCACACAAAGAACTGCCTTGAAAGAATAGCCTGCCAAGTCTAGTAGATTCTGAGTCTGCAGATGACTCCATTTTCTATAACAGGAACTCTTAACTTCTTTGTCTTCTGCTTTTGTTATATCTCCTGTCCTTTGTGGTGCCTGCTGCTCTGTTCCTTGCTGCCTCTCCCTGGATAATGTTAATTCCTATCTGATCCTGTCAGTGATATTGTGGAAACATCTGTGAGGCCAAACGCTCACATCCTTCTGTCTGGTTTGACCTCATCACTCAACATGCTGAGAACGCAAAGTGATGGCCTTCTGAATGCTGATTGGACAGCTCTCGTCAATACCAACCTCACACCCAGCTTTCATCATCCAATTTCTTTGGGTCCATGGTGGTTTTTTGGGGGTTGGAGCAATCTCCCTCTACATGTTAATGGCCGAAAATGAATCCATCCTAACACCTTTGTAAAATTATAAACCACTACCTTTTACCAAATGAATGCCACTCAAAGTTGGCAAGTTATGTAACTGCCCAAGTCTCTGGCCAAAATCTTCTATCAACCACCCCAACAGTACGTACAGCCCAGCTCAGTCCCAAGCTTTCCATGAAGAGTTCTCCAGCCCCCTTCCCAATAGCTCCTCTCTTTGAAGGACTTTCGATTGAACTACTGATTTCATTTTAACTGTTAATCAATAATTACTAGGATCACTTGCAAAAATTTCAAATTTTTGTGAGTGAATATTAGGTCTTAATGATCCTCCGGATCCTGCTGGATGCTTGGACGACTCTCTTTATCTTCATCCAGAGCCAAACTTGTCATGTATCTTGTGCTTGTCACTGTTACTCTTTTTCTAAGCACTCAAACCCAAGTCTCGCAAGATTTCCCTGTCCCCATCACATCCCATAGTGAATCAATTGCAAAGTTCTGTAGACTGGGAATCTTTAAATTGTTTTTTTATTTGATATATTTGCCTTTCTAACTCCCTTGCCAAAGGAAATCTTATATGAGACAAGCTGCTAGGGTTAACAAGAGGCTGAACTAAGAACCTTGAGCTTACAACTGCATCCCTTGAAAGAACTTCCTGAATCTCTGAGGCTAAGCACTACTTGAAGGCCCCACAGTTGCAGAGTTGACCTCCAAATTGCCCCAAAGCAACAGGGATGGTGAAAAGAACATTGGCATAAAACAGAGGATCTGAACTGAGCCTTGATATTCTCACCTCAAAGACAGAATATCTTTACTACTTATATCACAGGGTTATTATAAGGATCAAATAAGATTCTGTACCTGAAAGCACATTGTAAATTGTCAACAGCCATGCAGATTTAGGGAACGGTGGCTTCTTTTTCTGATCTCCTGGGCCCCATTCTCCTTGTCATCCTATCTGCCATCTAAACTAACTGCTATTTCCACATCAATCTTCGTAAAGTGCATTCTTTTTCATATCATTCCTTTACTCAGGAATGTCTATGAATCAGCAGTGGCTACTAAATTAAGAACAAGTGTCTCAGCTTAGTATGTAAGCCCTTTCACCAGGAAGTCCAACTTATTAGCTGGCATCGTTCTTCCACATAAACCTGGTATCTTTGCAAAATCACCCATGCACTCCTTTCTAAAAGGACCGCCTTCCTTCCCATCTCTTAACTCATGTTCCAACTGCCCTCTTAGGCACCACACCTGAAGTGCAATTTAAGATTCAAATCCCATCTTCAGTATTTCATCCCAATGGAGCCCCTTTTGACCCCAGCCCATGCTTCACTCTCTACACTCCCAACAGAAAACAGGATAAATCTCCTGAGAGTCAGAGAAATTCAGTATTTAGGTCACTGTAGAGAAAGAACCAGAATTCATGAAATTTTCTCATAAGAGCTTAATAAACTAAAGCAAACTGAAGTACATTTCTGAGAGCCATCTCTTTCACTCTGTCTTTTTCAAGATAGGTAGGACTTTATCTGAGGGTAATTTTTCTCAGTTTATAATCTTTTTCCTACTGAAAGACTAAAATGCAAGTGATAAGGTGCTGTTTTGGCAGATGAAGCCTGCCATACTGACCTCAATGAAGATCTTCTTTTCTGAAAACTTATATTTCTTAAATGAAAGAACACTGGTATCTGCACTAAAAAAGACTCCATTTATTTAAAAACACTGCCCACTTACCAATATGTAATTTAGACTTTAAAAAAGAGAAAAACTAGTTGAATTAGAGAATGTATTTTAACATTAAAAATTGTCAACTTAAGATATGAAAGAGAAAGTTACCTTCTGCTATGTGGACTTTTTTATCTGTGTTTGATGTGGCAGATCAAAGAATTGATGGAAAACTAGTGATGAGACAGAATAACTCAAGTGGGCTTTTCAAAATCTCATTCAGTGAACTGTCATAGAGATCATAAGTAACATTCAAATAAGTAGACATGCTCATATTATTTTTTTCATTAAACTTGAATAATAAATATTTTTCCATTTTTTATTGTTGTTCAATTACAGTTGTCTCCATTTTAAATGATCAAAACTTTTTGTACATAATTAATCATCTGTGTATGTTAGAAGTAGATTTTCCATTAAATATTTTAAAACTTTTCTTGTTGCCACCCTTTACACTGAAGAATTTGTCTGTTTTTTATAAAGATAGAATAAACTGAGTAAAGATAAATTTAGTCTATTGTGTGATTTTCATATCAATCAGAGGGTTTTGAATCAATAATGTTTTACTCCAGTACACCTGGAAAGATGATATTACATGGAAACTTACCTGAAACTTTGTATTTCCCTCTTTCAATAAAAACACTGCTATTTTTACAGCCCTCCCATTCACTCAGATAACCTTGGAGACTCACTGGTGAGTTGGAATGCCCAAGCCATTGTTTTGGAGATGTGCTAAGAACCAGAAATCTCTGTTACCTTACAGAAATCAATTATAGGTGCTCCTGGGGGAATAAACAAATTGAAAAAGAATAGCAAGACTTGTTTTTCTGGACAAGGCAGAGAAGGAGGGACCAGATTTACCTCCCTGCCTGAAACAGCCAATGTATATGGAACGACCCAAAGAAGGGAAATGATGGGTGTCAAGATATTGGCCAACAACTGTTAAAGGATGTTTAAAACACATTATGTAAGGCCAGCTAGAGAATCTCTAGACGGCAATACAGGGAGGGGAACCCAAGAAGGACCCAGCAGAATCCCTGCACTGAGGAGGCAGAGCTGAGACACAGACAAGATCAAGAAGGCTGGATTACACAGGCGGAGTATGTGAGAAGAGAGCTGCACAGGGAAGGGCCTCTGGAGGTTTAAAGAGGGCCCCTCAAATATTCAGCTGACTGCTGGTCAGATCATGTGTACAAGAAAACAACTCAAGGCTAGAATAGACTCCCTTAAATGACTAGAGATAAATGCCTCACAGAGTTTAAAATCCTACCTGTTTCCATCAGCCAAACTGAGAATCCCATGCTTCTCAGAGGATGGGGGTGTGGGGCACATAGAAAACCTGTCCTCAGTAGTTGTTGAGAATAATTAGCCCCAGCATGAGTACTGTTACTGTCTTGCCTCATAAATCTTCAAAGTAAGATTGGAAAAGATAAAATTGTTTGCAAGTAACTTAACTGTGTTGCAGAGGGAAACAAGATATGTATAGATATAAAAAATATTCAGCACGTAGAAAAGTAAAATTAATCTGGCATCCAATAAAAAAAATTACTAGGCATTAAAAACAAGAAGGAAAATATAAGCACTGATGAGGAGAAAAATATCAGTTACTAGATAAAGGACCAAAACTGACCCACACCCAAGAATTAACCGACCAAGGCAGTAAAATGGCTTTTATAACTGTAACCCCCAAATTTACTAAATTAAATAGAAGAAAACTTAACTGATAATATGGACATTCAGACATTACACACTACACTGTCTGAGGTGAAAAATACACTGGATTTAGATTCGAAGGAAAAGAAAAGATTAGTGGACTAGAAGACAGTGGTAGAAACCATTGAAATGAAATGAAAAGAGAAAAGAAAATGTTTAAAAATGAAGAGTGCATCAGTGAATTGTGGAACAATTTTAAGTGGCCTACTATAGGTATAAATGGAGTCCCCAAAAGGTGTGGGGGGAAAATGTTTGAAGAAATAATGGTTGATATTTTTCTAAATTTGTGAAAACTACAATCCTGAAAACCCAACAGAGTCAATGAACTTTAAGGATATCATAATCAGATTGTCAAAAACTGATACTGAGAAAATCTTAAATGCAACAGTAGGGGAAGGAAAACACATCATTGCTGAAGAACAAAGATAAGATGGACCCTAAATATCTCATCTAAAGCAGTGCAACTGAAAAGACAATTAAGCAAAATTATTAAAGTACTGAAAGAAAAAATTGTCAACCTATATTTCTATACCCAGTAAAAATGTCTGTCAAAATCAAGGGCAAATTAAAGACATTTTAAACATATAAAAGCTGAAAGAATTCACCACCATCAGACATGTACCAAAACACATGTTAAAGAAACCACTTCAGACAAAAGAAATATGAAATATTTCTATTCAGATACAAATTTGGGTGTAAACACAAAAATAGAAATGAAAATAGTAGCTGCATTGATAAATATATGAATGTTTTAATTAATATTTAAATTACTTTGAAAGGTAAATGACTTAAAAAAAAATCTTCACCTGAGTATACGTTTATTGATTTCAGAGTTGGGGGGCAGAGAGAGAGAGAAAGAGAGAGACATTGATGTAAGAGAGAAATATCAATCAGCAATCAGTTGCCTTCTCTATGCAGCCTGACCGGGGATCAAACCCGCAACCTAGGTATGTGGCCTGATGGGGAATTGAATGCACAATCTTTTGGTGTACAGGACAATGCTGCAACCAAGCCACCCAGCCAGGGCAAAAGGTAACTGACTTAAAGAAAAGTAACAACAGTTTAGTATTGGCATTATATTCAAAAATAAAATGTATGATAACAGGGCATCAAATTTTGAGAGAGGAGAAATGAAAGGACACTACTATAAAGTTCTAGTACAATAAGTGAAGTGGTATAATATCATTTGAAAACCTGAAATTGCATAATATCACTTAGCAAGTTACAGATGTGTACTATACAGCCAAAAACAACCACTAACATATTAAAACAAAGAGTTACAGTTAAGAAGCCAACAAAGGAAATAACAATGAAATCATTAAAAATACTCAGTTAATCCCAAAGAAGTAAAAAATAAAACTCCGCAAAGATATAGTATAAGTTGAAAACAAATGACAAGGTTATATAGACTTAAACACAACCATATAACTAATCATATTAAATGTAAATATTCTAAATATCTCAGTTAAAATGCAGAGGTTTTAAAATTGGATTTGGAAAAAGACCTAACAACAGTATATGCTGCCTATAAAGAAGGCACTTCAAATGTAAAGACACAAATAAGATAATAGTAAGAGAACGGAAAGCGACATACCATGCTAACGTTTACCAAAAGAGAACTGGAATTACTTATCAAAGGACAAAGTAGATTTCAGAGCAAAGAATATTATGAGGGGTAAAGGTGGTCATTTTATTGTAATAAAGGGTCAGCTCCTCAAGAAGACATAGTCTCCGCCAGTCTGAGGTCCCAGGTTTCCCACTGTTGTACCTAAGCTGCTGGTACTTCGGAGAGTGCCCACGTGTATGGGGTCAGGTCCTCCAATCTTCAAAGCTGCCCATCCATCTAGGAGCCTATCACCTTCCATGGTCCCCAGTTCTAATTTGGTTGCTTTGGTGGGGTGTGTGGGGGGGATTCCTTTTTTTTATTTGCCTGAACCCCTAACAAAGCATTTATTGGCACTGTTCTTGTGCCATACTCAGGGGCACTGGGATTACACCACTCTAAAGCAAAAGGTTGGATAAAAATGGGTTTCTGTGTCCCAGTGGCCCTGTTGGCTTATGGCCACCATGTAACCATGTCCTCCTTATGACTTGTTGCCTCCTGACAGGTCCACAATGGAAGCAGAGAGCCAGTCCTTGCACTCTGAGAGATCACACACTTTGGTGCTCAGCTCTTCAATATTTTATATGGAAACTCAATCCACGTAGTGTTCACCATACTTACCATCTTATATCTTCTGGATGGCCTTTCCTACTGGGGATATCTTTTTTCTTTTTGAGAGGTAGAGAAATTGTGGGGGGTGTGTGTGTGTGTGTGTGTGTGTGTGTGTGTGTGTGTGTGTGTGTTGAGATAGTGTAGCTGTTCTCAAATGTTTTCTCTATGCCTCTCCATTCCTGATTGCTTTTGGAAGACAAAGCCAGAAGGTGCATCCATTTATTTCCCTTCCGATCTATCACATCCTACCTCAAGATAATAAGAAAAAAGACCTAATTTCTTGAATAGAGAGGAGATGGGGGAAAGAAAATGTGAAAGACCATGAGGAGAATGACATAATAATGTAAAAAATAGAATTCAACTACATAGACCTTTTCTATTTCTTTACCTGATGCTGTGATAAAACATTTAATAATCATGCTTTCACTAAATGTATACTTAAAAACTAACCATTACAAGCACATCACTCAAGAAGGAAAACAATTTTGTGGAAGATTAGGAATCATGACATCAAAGGGTAATTGGTCATGGGAATGCTGTCTTGGAAACCACCTAACATCTTGCTATAAATAATTAGCTTTCCCCTTTTCTACCACAGTATTCTGAAGAATACATTGACACTTGACCTTCAAAAGTTGGCAGACTACTGGAAGCCAAGTTATTCCAAAATAAGTATAAATATAAATTTAAAGTTCTGACTGCCTTGTTGCATTATTCAAAAAATGTGCAAATTAATTCCACATAAAATAACAGTGGAAATATGCATCAAAGGCTAAATAACAGCACCAGGCGACACCAAGCAGAATATAATAGAATGCCAAGTGAATGGTAGAAACCATATTTCACAAACATAAGTCTGAAAACCCTTGAACATCCACAATTTCTTTGTGAAACTTAGAATTTATCATTCCAGTGCCTGAATTTTATGTTTACAAATGCATTTCTTCCATATGAAGGTCAACTGGCCGCACAGCTCACTTTGTAGATGCAGGTTGCATAGAAGTCCAAACAGAAAAATCTAATGGAAGGATGGAGTAATGAAATACACAATGATCCTGTCGTGGGGAATCAAAAATACTTGGAACCACAGTAGGATTCCATCTCCATGGAGCCATACGCAACTGAGGAGAAATTCCTCCCTTGCTGACTCCAATAATTATGAAATTAAGTTCCCTTTTAATGCAGATTTCTATAACAAGTAAGTCAGCTTTACAGAGTGATCAAATGATACTACATTAAAGCTGATCTTTAAAGATTGCTCCTCATCAGAGTTTTGATTAAGTATAAGACTTGATTACCCTCAATTATCAAATAAAGTCTTGACATTACTAACACCAGTTTAGCTGTACTTGCGTGGTTAAAGAGGCACTCTGGATTAATATTATTAAAGTAAAAACACGAAACAGGTTTTAGTCAAAACGAAGGCTGCATTTTCCCACTATGATTAAACCCTGCATTAGAGGTTCAGTTTCAACCAAACAACACAATCCATCACATTTAGAGTCATATTGTCAAATTGAATTTATTCGCTTTGTGGTTTCAGTGATACAGTTGCATTAATGCTAAAAACATAAGGATAAATGTGCTAATGAATGTAGAGGGCTTGATACACTGTGGCATATTAAAGTATTCAATAAAGCTTAGCTATTGTTATTTTGTGGAAATTTATAGCAACTTTTATTTCAGTGCATGTTTATGGAACATTATTAGTATATCTCATTTAGGATAGCCCTCAAGTTTTCAGTTTTCTTCTTTGAAATGTCTCTAAGCATTACCCAAATGTAATAAACACCAAGGTGGAAAATAACTCCGAGAAGTTCAATAGCAACCAGTGTAGCTTCCTGGAAAAGAGAGGACTTTGAAGAGATGTTGTCTCTCTGTAGAAGAAGATCAAAAAACCTGCCTCATTAGTATGACAAAAACCTCAAAACTGAGGGACAGAAAAATAAAATGTCTTATTCCAGCTCATTCATCAGGGCTGTAGAAGGGCCTCTTACAATTTTAGTTTCCAGTCTCTAGGACTGTGAGTTCTTGTTTTTTCTCTTGTCGCTGAAGCCCAAGAATATATAATACTTTTTATTCTTTTGTCTTTACACAATGTTTTTAGAAGTAAATAACAGTTGATTGTATTTGGCAAACAGTACTTACTGTACTTTGATATAATAATTTTTTTCAGTTTGCTTTGGAAATTGACAATTATGGTGACATTGAATAAAGGTTAGTGGTGACATTAATTATCAGGATAACCTAGATATTTACATGAATGCCAGTTTTGATGAAGCATCAAACTCCTATTTAAAACGCACATGATCTGAATTGTGAACACGAAGACCACACTCCCATTAAAATGTGACAAAATAGCTCTTCCTCTGCTTGCCAAAAAAAAAGCTTTTTTTAAACCAACAAGTGTATTATACCTGTTTATAAGCTACATAGCACCTTTCAAAGAAAATCTGTATTTGTGCTTAACAAGATATTACACGTAAAATATAAGCTGTGAAGTACAATCACAGTGGTTGGCTCTCTCCATGTAAAAATCACATAGCAAAGCTGGCTACAAAACTGGAAAGATTTGCCTTGTGGTAACAAAGACGTACGCAAAACAAACCAAGTAATGGTCGCTGAATCTCCTCTTTCTGAGCTAGTTAGCACGATATCCAAGAGGGCCTTCCATGTGCAATGTGAATTATGACTGGGAACTTTAATTATGACTGGTATACCTGGGAGCCCACATAACATGTGTGTATATATGTTCCTATACATATGAGTATGTGTACATTTACAGTATATTCATATCTAATATATGTATCTAGAAATATGCGCACAAGTATATATGTATCTATACACACATGTACATATATTTATATACATGTATAAATGCATGTGGCAAATCTGGTCTTCTTTTAGGAGCTAAAAATCTACTTAGAAAAGAACGATACATGAAGTGAAAGTAAAGAATTCAAAATGAGGTGCAACTATAAATTGTACCTCTTTTGTCTCTAAGCCCTCTGCCTTCTGGGCCACACTTCCCTTTTACATCCCAGCACCACTGAGAGTTCTTTGGAGACAGAAAGGAAAGAAACTTAACTTCTCCCAAGTGCTCTGCCTTGTTCCTGGTCCTAATCTTCCTATGTCTGCTGCCCTCTCTGTAACGGATCAAACCCCGATCCCCCTTCCCACCTCCAACCCCTTGAGTCATTCCCAAGGTATCAAATCCCATCTGGCCTCAGATCTCCCTCACCTGCCCCCTCTCTCTCTGCTAACGCCATTCTCTGCACATGATGCCGGGAGCCAGGGGGACCTGCCTCTACTGTACCAGCCGCGAAAGAACTCCTTTGCCTCGTTATCCGCGTTCCATCGCAGCGGCGGCCCCACTCAGATCCTGACCTTCGGCCATGATTTCGCAGATCACCCTCCCTTCTTAATTCAGCTCCTTCTCCCATCTCTTCTTTCGCAGTCCTCGCTTTCAGAACTCCCCACACTCCCATGTCTCGGTACTACACGGGGGAGCGAATGGAGGCAGAAAAAAATCCCCATTGTTTCATTCTGCAGAGCAACCTGCGCACTAAAGCCTGACGCAACCGCTTCCCCTCCAGACGAGACCCTGGGACCCAGCTTTGTCTGGCTGTCCATTTGAGTGTTTTCCCAGAGGCGTCTGTCCCTCGGAGGGGTCCTGCTGCTCTCCTAGAGCGCAGAAATAGCATTTTCTCTTAATATCTTGTAAGTAAACGTTAGCATTGTAATAGGCTGCAGGAGCAGTACAGTAGTCTGTACGTTTTGTTGCTAGTGGATAAAAATAAAATCTGAACGCAGAGTTGGGATGAGGCAGAAGATACAGCTGGGAGGGCAGAGAGGATTCAGATGGTGAGGAGCCCGGAAGGCCAGGCAGAAATGTTTTGTTCGCAAATGACTTCTTTGAGACATAGATTATTTGCAATTGTCTTATTTAATTTTTAATATTTAGTAATTTCCTCATTATATTTTTATTTTTGATTTCTAGCTCAACTCCACTGTGGTCAGGGAACACACTTTGTTTGTTGTCAATATTATGAAATTTGTTGAAGCTTGTTTTCATCACACAGCATTTGGTAAATTTTAGTGAGTACTACATGTATACTTGAAAAGAACATACACTCTGCAGTCATTAGTTTCATTGTTCCAAAGATGCCGCACAGATCAAATCTGTTAATCTTGTGGTTTGCATCCCCTATCTACTTATTCATTATCTTGTCTGCTTTTTGGATGTTACTGAGGAAAGCTATTCTAAAATCTGCCATTATATTTATGGATTGGTTTACTTCTATTTTAGGATTCGTTCCAATTGCAGGGATGTGAAATGTAAAATGTGTGTGTGTGTGTGTGTGTGTGTGTGTGTGTGTGTGTGTGTGACTTGGAATCAATGAAATATGGGAAAATATTACACATCTGGATATATGACTACTGTATACATTTCAAGCTTAATAGAAAAATAAAAGAATTTGTGTACATTCTGGCCAATGTCTGGAATGGAAAGAAGCCAGAATGTCTAGGGTTGAGTTTTGGTTTATTTTTCTATTCTTTTCTCTGTTTTCCTCATGGGTAGAGACACCACAGAAAGGAACCTCAGGCTTCCTTTCACTCTCCTTTGAGCCAAGGGCAAATCCTAACCAGCCTGTTCGCTGCACGCTCAGCTGAGGACGTTACCCTCAGCCTCTCTCTGCGGGGAAGGGATCTCAGCCCTGAGTTCCAGGGGCATCCAGCGTACGGGTGTCATGGGGCCCTTTCCATGACCTCAAAAACATGGACAAAATTGCACGTTCATACGTGCATGGGCATTTATCTGAGGAGAAGTTGCGTCCTCTCACCAGCTTATCGGAACTGTCATTCAAGAGGGAATGAGGACCAGGGCTGTGGAGCCGATGCACCCTGCAGGCAGAATTGCACTCCCGCCCAGAGGACAGAGGACGAGGGAGGGCAGGGAAAGGCACAGCAACCCGTGAACCATTTCCTCTTTCCTGGAACACTCCCACCCCCTCAAAATCCTGTTTGTAAGTCTTCCAGGTGGTGTTAGAAAATGTTTGCAAAGAAGGGGTCCAAAGAAAGAATATCAACAACCCCATTCTATCCTACACTGTGGCATTAACTATCTGCTACTTCTGAAAATTAGTATTATGAGTAATACATATTTTCACATTGGTACTCTTTGGCTCTTTACCAAATCTCTCTCTCTCTCTCTCTGCTCCATGCCTCTGTTTATCTTCCCAAGGACAAAATGAGTGACACAGGATGTAGGGCTGTCACCAGAAAAGAGAAGCTTCCCCTCTTCCTCAGGGGCTCCTGGCTGAGCATGGTCTCCACGGGCTGTGAAGTGAGCATTCCGCATACCAGGTGCTCCACAGTGTATGGACCGTATAGGAATCCTGTGACTCCTGAGTGGTTTTTGATCCTGGATACATTTCTGCTATGGCAACAGTTCTAAAGCCATGGCTTAAGGCTTATCCTGGACCGTGACCTCATACTTTTTTCCACGTTTTATTTATAAACACTTCGGGCTGGCAGTGGACGGCGGTCGTGCACGGGAGGAAGACTGCTGTGCAAGGGCACCGAGAAACAGGAAGGGCTCATGAAAGCTCAGTGGCCTTCCCCAGGTACGTGTCTTCTGGCCCCCAGGCATGAAAAGCTGGGTTAGTTGACTCCTCTGCTCCCCCCAAAAATCAAGGAAAATAAATGTGCCAAAGACATCTACAAGGCTCAGTAGAAGCCAGAAAGAAAAATTTTTAAATGTTTGTTCCGATAGGGTCATGTAGCAATCCAATACAAAAAAAAAAAAAAAAAAAAATCACCAGAATAAGGGCACTTTTAAATCTAACAAATGTAGAAATATTATACAGCTTTTTCTATAGAGGGGAGCAGAAGTCTGCAGGGTGATTCAGGTGACTCAATTTTTAGATTTTAAAAACATTCCAGGAAGAGTCTTCCGGTTATTGGTGAGTAAAGAGGGGATGGGTGGAGCTACAGCAGTCATTCTGTGATGATGGGGAGAACCAGCTGACAGCCAGATGGCAGAGCAGAAAGACAGGAACTCTGTCCTACGACACACTGAACACCAAATAAGCCAACCTTGAAGCCCCATTCTGGAATTCTCATCAAGTGAGATTATAGGGTTTTTCATCTCTTTGTTTTTGTTTAAGTCAATTGAGCTGGCTTTCTTCATGGCTCCATTAAAAATATTACCTTTTTATGTTTTACTTGCCACAAAGTAAATTAGGCTGAAAAGAGAACTTCAGTTTTGAACACATCCTCTCCTCACCCCCACCCCAGACCCTTCCATTTCATCTCTGTGAATGCATCACTACCCATTTAGGTGCCCACACTGGGCACATGGGCATCTTTCCTGACTATTCCTTTCTCTTTACATTCTCCAATCAGTTTCCAAGTCCCCGCACTTTCATTTCATTTCATTTCATTGCTTTCCTACACCTGCAGTACCTCATCCTATTCATTCATTCTTTCTTCTGAATTCCCAAAGGAATCTACCAACAGTTCTCCCAGCTGATACGTTCGGCCCCCTGCCAACCCTTCCGCACTTCTTTCAGCGATCTTGAAAGAATACAGGTCTTATCACATCACTCCTTTCTTGAAATCCATGACGGAGCCCTTTGTGTGTTCAGTGTGTGTTGTAGATTCTTACTTGGCACAGAAGGCACCAAGTTCTCTTCCAGTTCATTTCCCCTCCCAGTCTGTTCTCCCACCATCTTTAATTACTGACAGCTTCTGAATGCACCACATAGTGCCATGTCTCCTTGCTTTTGAAGAGTATTCTCTTTCTAGAATTCCCGCACCCATATTCTTCTTCCTAACTTTTTGAAAACTCAGTTTGGGTATTACCTCTTCCTCGATGCATTTTGCCCTGCACCCTTGCCTGTGCTCCCATTGCACTTACCTCTGTAACTGTCTTTTTCTCCTACGAGATCGTGAGCAGGGATGATGCTTCATGTGCAGGGCATACTAACAACAGTAATTATACCGATGGCATCACTTGCAACATGCAATCAATGGCTGTATGGCTGCTTGATATATATTCAATTTAACTTATGAAGTTAATACAATTTAACTATCATACCTACCTTGTCAGGTAAGTTACTAGTACTGTTATTATTTTCATTTCATAAGTGGAAGAATAGAGGTACAGAATGCTTTGGAAATATTCCCGAATTACATAACCCCTAAATGACAGAGGAAGGCTTCGGACTCAGGCAGCGGGCTCCGGAGCCCGTGTTTTTGTCCATGATGAGGGATGGCTTCTCTGGTGGCTTGACCAATGTCTGGTTATTGGAAGTTCGGATGGGGATGGGGAGTTTGGAAAAATGCTCCTGACCCTCCCAGCCCGTGTGGACCTTCTGAAGGGTCAGAATGCTGAGGCTGGTGTGGGGTCCCTCTCCCAGCCACAGCTTTCTGCTTGTGAGCCCTTTGGTCCCACCATATGGTATGCATCCTCCTTACTCTCTAATCTTCTGAAGGCTCATTGTTTTCTTTCTCAGGAAATACTCTGCCAACTTTACAATCATCATAATAGTAATGCTGTTGATGATGATAGCTAACATTTATTAAATATTTACTGTATCCTGTTAAAGAATTTACTACTGGGAGTCGAATGAAGACCATATCCCCTTGTAAAGCAATTTTTAACAGGAAAATGTAGTGCGTGTATTCGTGCCTTATAGGTGACCATGCCACTGCTTGCGTGCAAGCTGCCCTGTTTAGGATTTTAAGTTTTCTCCTCTGCGATCAGGATGTCAAGGCAGATTTGTTCCTTCTGTGACGAGCCCCAGCCCACCATCCTTGAGAACGCCTACTTAAGCCTCCCTCCCACCACCCTGCCAGTCCCACACCCAGGGCAGCTGCGATGCAATGGGAAGGGAGTCAGTCTAGGAGTTGAAAGTCCTTGGTCTCCTGTGAGTTGCCGTGTTACCTTAGGGAAACCATTTAATCTTGCTTTGCCATTGTTCCCACATCCATTAAATGAGAGCGACAGTTATTCCTGCCTCACCAAGGAAACCTTCCCTGAATCCCAGGAAAGAATTAATCTCCCTTTCATTTTATTAATTATCTATCCTGTTCAGACCTCTACATGTCACAGTTTTTTGTAATTGTTTGCTAATTTGTCTGCACCGTCTACTAGAATGTTGCTGTCTGAAGAACAGGGACTGGGTCACAGTTACATTTGGACCTTCTATTCCTAGAACACCTGTTGGGTGAAATTTCCATAACTAGCCCCGCCTTTCCCTTGAGTCTCCCATTTGCAGTTTCTTTTTATCCTCAAAGCCACCATGGCGTCCATTCGCATCTAAAGTCACTTGAGTAACACTGATGGGCTGACACACTAGAGATCCCATATCTCTTAGATGGTGACCAACAAAATGTTTCTGGTCATGGCATTCAGTCTTTGTCCCATAAAAGGGTGTCCTATGTCTTCGGTAATAAATATACAAGGACTTCTACTGATAACCCAGACATCAGATCTATGACATCATACAAGGTGTTTTCATTTCTAAGGCAGAACTTGGACAGGGCAGTGAACTGCGGATTGATTTTCAGTGGAGCAGCGCTGAAAGGGGGATCAATGGAAATAGGCGAATGAGAGATGTTCAAACCTGTAGAGCTTGGTGTTAGCTGGTTCCTTGGATGTTACTCTTTCCCAACCTCTTCGTGATCTCATGCTGTCTTATGGCTCAGATATCCAGAGACTTGTTTGAGCTGAATAGTGTTTGGAATGTCGAAGCAAGCACGCATATTTTAATGATTAAGTTTATCCCTTTCTTTGGGGGGCTACTCAACTGGATGATTTCACCTCAGAGTGTGAGGAGACGGAGCATGGGGTGTTTGCGCTTCCTACCATCAAAGAGAAGAGGAGAGGGAGAAGACCATCTGGGTGTGAGCAAAAGGAATTACTGCTACAGATGTGCCCTCTGACTCCCCTTTCCTGCTCTCAGCCAACACTTTGGAGAATATTTTCAGGAGGATCTCCCTCTTCCTGTGAGGCCAGAGACTTTTCTAGTTGTAAACTGCTGTGTGTGACAGGCCTAGGCAAGCATGCAGCAAAACCACAGAGAAGCAAGGGATTAAAGAGATAAAGCCGGCACACCCAGAAATGCCTACTGCAGGACTTCTCTCCAACTCGAGGCGAACCTCTCCACCGATCCCCTCCCTCTCCAATTTCACAGTTGGTTTTTTTACTGTGTTCCATTAGTGCAGTTCCTTCTACAACCAAGAAGGGGAAGCAAGCCGTCCTACGGGGGCAGCATCCCCAAGTACACAGCTGTCTGTGTTCAGGCCTGAAAGAGAGAAAATGCCCGTTTCTGGGTGGGGTGATGTCAAAAGGCAAGAATGCAATGGCCTCAGTCATTTGAGGTGAGTGCACTTTTCCAGTGGGCCCATGAAGACAACCTTCGTTCAAAGCTGTACCCTGTGAGCCTTTGCTTTGGGCACTGGATTACCCTAAGTCAAAAAGTAGACTGCTCTGTCTCCTTTCCCAGACGTAGAAGACTTTCAGGAAGATTGCTTCTGAAGATTTCCATCTTCTTCCTCTTACCTCTGATCAGCAATGTATGAACGACGACTCCGTCAGCCACGTTCCAGGTGCCATCTTTACAAGAAGGAGGCCCATCGGTCCTCATAAAGGATTCCCGGCCTTGGCATTTGTAGCAGCCTTATCCAGATTCCAGCAAAGAGGAACTGGCAGGGCATGAATAAGGGCAGAAGGTAATTGAGGAGCTGGGGCTGGTTTTAAGGCAGGACAGAGCCCAGCTCCACGAGCTGAGCTGGAAGGAATTTGCTGTATGTGCCAGATGTCATAAAGAGCTGCTGGGCTCGTTGAGCTTGCGAGTGCTCAGGAGCAAATCAATCAGATGAACTGCGACGGAGGCGCTGCTGCAGACCATGAGCTAATGCAGGCTCTACCCCAGCAAGCCAGCGCCACGGGCGCCGGAGTCAGCAGTGGGAGGTGGTGAGAGCCAACATAGCTAATGCCTGATGCCAGGAGGGAGAGAAAAAAGGAGCTCTTCTTTAACACTGAGAATCGCCCCAGAGTGGATACAGCCTTCAACAGCTGTGGTTTCATTCTCATTACCGCTGGGCGAAGTGGGGGTGCTAATTGGTAGAGCGAGAGAGCTGTTAAAATCAGACCGGATATGTCAGAGGAGAGTAGTGACAATACCTAGGCCAGTGCCTGCAGTCGAGTAGACACGGAAGCTTTATGTTGGAAGGAGAAACAAAAACAAAGTAGAAAGGCCGAGAGAGAATGAAGGAAGCCGGTTGGCTGATCCCTCCTCTGTGTTACCTCAGCAACTTGTCGGTATTATTGTTATAACCCTTATCACATAGTGATAAGGTAAGAAAAAGAATCTCTCTCATTTATTGAGATTTTACTATGTGTGGGCACTGTTGTGGGCGTTTAACACACATCATTGTACTTAGTCCGGACTCAGGGAGGTTAAGTGACTGTCCCAAAGACATATGTGAATGCGGGGGCGCATGCATGCAGGTGCATAACTATCGAATGGCAATCAGGTTATGGGTTTAGCTCTCCCCGACTTCAAAGCCAAAATCTCACCTGTTATGCCACACAGCCTTTCATTTTCAAAGCAGGTACTTTACAAGAATTTGTGGATTTATAAACTATGGCCCTGATGGTCAAGAAAATAAAATAAACCAAAATCACTTCATTTGGAAATTAAAAACAGAATATTCCTTGGGAGCCTGAGAGGGCCATATATTGGCCATATGGTCACAGATTGAAGTTTTCCATTTCCTCTCCCTGTAACAGCCCTGGCAGACAGCTAATAGGAAAAACATATTGCAGAAGGAATCTTCTCTTCTCCCAGATCACGTGGTACAGATTTCTGGTAGCAGCAGAGTTTGCTGAAAACCAGTAATCATCTGACAATAAGTAAATTCATCCCATCTAATCCCAGGGGCAAAACTGCACCAAGGGATTCACGAGTTTATCTTTTTGAGGACCAACCCCTCTTTAGAGAACAATCAAGGAAAGCAGGTGGAGGCGGTGACTGTCTTCTTTGGCCATGCCTGTGAGTTTGGCGGATGCCGCATCCCTCCCTCCACCCTCAGATGGTTCGCTTGATGGCATCACTTGAGATTGTTTTGGAAAGATAGATAGATGATCATCCGTACCATCTGTGTAAAGGTAGACAGGGCACAAATACGTTTTTACGATCAAACTTCCAACAAGAAAATATCCAAGCTAGCCTCGGGCAAGGAACTCACCTTTGAGCACAAACATTGGGAAAAACCGTTCCCGACACTAGAAGAACTCCAGGCCCCTGCGATCCTTTTGCCCTTCTGTTTGCTTTAATTTAAATCAAGGTGAAAAGATGGAAATCACAACTCCTTAGAGTGGTGTAGAATCCACAGAGCCTTTTAACAGAGCTGTCCAACAAGAAGGCAGTTCAGACATTTCAGCGTCTTTGGCGTTCCTCTCCAAAGGAACAGTCAGACAGGCAGCTGTTTTTGCTCCGTTCCGTTGGATCTACAGGTTAGCTCTTCTGCTGAGAAATTAGCAGGCATCCTACGAACACTGGGCTATTCTGTTCTCCTTTGGGGCTTTTTATTCTTTGAACCTACGCACTGTAAATGCCTGCCTGTTTAGCAAGTTGTTTAAAAAATAACTCTAAAGTATCAAAGTTTGTGTATAATTTTCTGGCAAAAAGTGAATTTGGACATTTGGAAAGTTACCTTTAAAAATGTCAATCTATTTCAAAAAGTGAAACTGAGTTACTATATGACCCAGCAATTCCACTCCTAGGTACCTACCCCAAAGTGAAAACATATGTTCACACAAAAGCTCGTACGCGAAGCGTCATAGCAGCGTTTTTCCCAATAGCCCCAAAGTGGAAACAGCCCAAATGTCCACAAAGGATGAATGGATATACAAAATGTGTTATGTCCACACAATAGGCTGTCATTCAGTAATACGAAAAAGCAGTACTGATACATGCTGCAGTGGGAATGAACCTGGAACACCTTACACTAAGTGAAAGGACTGGACGCAAAGGTTACATAGTGTCTGGTTTCATTTATATAAAATATGCAGAATTAAAACTTCATCAGAGCTGAGCTTCCTTGTGTGCAAAATGGAGATTCTAATAGTAACAGCCCTTAAAGTTACAATGACAGTTAAGTTAGCTCATATGTGAATAAGACAGTTTTATCTATCATTATCACATCATCATCATCATCATCATCATCACTCCAGTGTCACAGTGGAAATATGTGGGAACTGACTTTCTATATAGTGCTTGCGACCTAAATTATACAAATAGCATTTATTTCTTAGGCACATGTCATTGACAATTTATATTGATGTATGAACCACATAATAAATAAATAATTGAATAAATCAAATCAACGCATAATTTTATTTTCATTTATGAACCACATAACGTGGTTACAAATTATTTGAAAGCGAGCACCTAAATCCATCCTTCATCCTTTGCACCTGTATTCCGACACTGGCCCCTGGTCAGCACTTCATCCGTACTGGCTGACCATTTCCCGGGATCTGACTTACTGATTAGTTTGTCCCAGGACCACTCTCCTGGTATGGCGGTCCCACCGCAGACCACACAAAGACTGCCAATCTGACTGTGAAATGAAGTACAGGAATTTATGCTGTTCTTGGAACTGTATCTTGTGAGTACACTTTAAATGCTGACCACAGGGGACTAAAGCTGAAGTTTGTATATTGTTTTGGGTCCAAATAGCTACTTAGTGGTGGGTAGGGAATGTGGTTCATGAAGCTGGCTAAATTAGTCGTTCCTTGGGGGCTGAGGGTCCTTTAGTGGCCCCAGGGCCTAGAACTGGGAACAGCAACGTTACCTGGGGAATCACAACCAAATCTTTCAGGAGACGTTGCCATTCAAGGACAAGAAACACGCATGCCCACGCAGACATTGCTAATTGGTTGGTGATTCTGGAGACTAAGTGGCAGCGCGGCTGTCCCTGCTTCTGTCTCCTGACCAAGGCAGGCTTTAAAGGAATGGTGAGTGTCTGCTAAATGGCAGACTCATGGGTTCACAGGGCATTCCAGGAGACGTCCATGGTTTCCTCGATTGTTTTCTTCTTTAGCGTATTACACTCGTTAATCTTGCTCTTCTTGCTCTTTTTATTATCACTGTCACTGCAGTCACTGTTTCCTGTTTGTTGTAGTGCGTTGAGTCTGGGGCGCTCGAGAAACACCGTGGGCAGGGGACAGCTCTTGAACGCTTTGGCGAGCCCTCAAGAATGGTTGATAGCGGGGTCTTCCCAGCTCCTTTCTTCTACAAAAATGAACACAAGTGCTCCCACTCCAAGAGTGGGAAGGGGGTAAGAAATTTTTCTTAAGGGCTAAAACACAAATCTACAAGATACACTCATTTAGAATTCTTGTCCCCAAATTATTTCGGGATGCTTTAGGGCACAGGTGGCAAACGCAAGGCCCGCTGCCCGAATCCGGCCCTCCACCTGGTTTGATCCGGCCCTGTATTTTGTTTCTACCCAGTGGCAGCGCTGAGCTCTTGCTTAACCGTTAAGGAGTAGTTGCATGTATACAGTCCTAAAATTACATTCGGCCCTTTGAAGGCAGCGGCGAGGCTGATGTGGCCCCCGGTGAAAATGAGTCTGACACCCCTGCTTTAGAGGTATTCTTGCATACCTCTGTGTCTTAGACTCTGGGTTCTCTGTGGATGAACACAGCGAGAATGGCTGGGGTGTGCATGATTGTTGGGGTCTGTGAGGGGCTGACTTCCAGAAGGCTGTGTCGATGACAAGGCAGTCCCCAGGATGTGTCCTGTGATCCTCATGGAAACTTCAATCGGAGATCATGAAACCATTTATCTCTCCAGTACTACAGACAGGGGTGCTTTTCAGCTTTGTGGCCCTAATTAGCAATAGCTAATTAAACCTCAAATGCCGTGGTGGGGACTGGGAGAGAGGAAACTAGACTAGAGAACAAAGTGGTTGTCTGAAGCCCCCACCCCTGCAGGGGTTGAGATGGATTATGTCCCAAGTTTTCCCTGGCTTCCTGCCACTCCCTGTGAAACGGTGCCCCGACTTCCTGTATGAGGTTGGTACAAGGCCTACTATCTCATTCAAGTGTATAATAAAGTTCTGCAGGGGAAAATGTGGCTTTTATATTTCTGTCTATTTGCTCTCATGTCCAGCCAGCAGCACTGGGGCACCAGTACGGCTCAGGAAAACATCCTTTTGCCTGGTAACTGAGAGCACATTTGGTATGCTAGCCTTCTCCTCCTTGTTTATTTTCAGGGCAGTGATAAAAGCACGGAAAAAACATCAGGGAAAACCAGTAAATTTCGGTAATATTTCAATACATCTGCAAAGGGCAAACAGTTTAGAGTTTCTCCTGCCCCTTCTGAAGTTGGAAACTCTCACCACAGTGGGAAGCACAGCTATTTCGACTTGGCAGAGCAGACCAAACAGCATGCACCTGCAACTGCCCGGCTCTGACGTGAATAGCTGTGGCCAGAGGGTCAGTCTGTTCTCAGTTTTTCATCCAGAAACCGCATTCTGCAAATGGAGAGAGAACCACTGTTGGATTAAAGGAAATCCTTGCCATAGAGACTAAGCACACAACTTTAATTAACTCATCATTTTCTAATTAGCATCCCCAGAGCCCTGTGGATGGGGAGTTTAGGTTGCAGAATGTGCCGTCAAAATTTTCCAGTTTCATAAAGTAAAGTTTTGTTTTTATAAACATTTATTTTAGAAAGTTTGAAAAATACAGAAAAAAAATTAGGAGGACTAAACTACCCAAAACTCATCATTCATTTAAATCACTTAATCTTTGGTGTATTTCTTTTCAATCTTTGTATATATTTTGAATCTTGCATTTTACATAGGGATGAAAGTATATCATCTATGGAAGTGTTTTTCTGGCTTTTTCATTTAATATTTTAAGTGTTTTATCATTTTATACAAACTAAATAACAATCACTGTTAGTACTAAATTATTGCTGAATTATTCTAAATTTTCCAAAATGATCCAAATTTTGGCTATTATAAATAATGCTGCCATGACTCATTGTACATACAGATTTGTTGTGCATATTAATAGTTATTTCCTTAGGAAAGATTCACAAAAGTAAACTCAGTGTGGAAACTCATTAGCTTCTGATGCAAAATGCCAAATTGATTTCTAAAATTTTTACTTTGCTATCTGGAATGAGGTATTTCTTTAATTAATAAATAAGTCACTGATTTTTATCTACTAGGATAAACAAAAATATAATTAAAGTGTTTTTTATTCCATATTCCTTTGTTTTTCCTTTTCTGACAGTTGCTTATTTTTATATTAGGATCTGCTTTCTTATCAATTTATATGTGCTCTTTATTTACATAAAGATATCAACCTTTTTCTCAACATATTTTCTGCTTTTTTTACTTTATTTTTTCTGTCCATTTTAATTATGTTTTAAATAAATATGAGAGAAAAGAAATATGATTTCATAGTAGTCAGATGACTGATCTTTTTCTTAGTGATTTCCTCTCCTGATTATGTGCTTAGAAATGTCTCACCGTTTAGAAATTTTCTAAATATTCATCTCTATTTTCCTTTAGATTTTCTATGGTTTGACATTTTTCATACATCTTTAATCTATTAGGAATGTATTTTAAGGAATGGTGGGCAATATAACCAGATTTCACCTAAGTCAATCTGCAATTATCTAACTTAATTCCACTTTAATACATCCCTTCTCCATCAGAGACTTTCATTGTCTATGAAGCTGGCTTTAAATTCAATTTCTACTGTTTCATTAATGCACTTTTGTAAATTTTTCTTTTAAGTGTTATGTACTATATTTATATAATTTTATAATGTACTTAAGCCTTTAGAGTAATAAAGGCTTCTCATCTTTGTCAAAAATTTCTTAACTGTCAGAGAATTTGAGATTTTGCTTCCTGGCATATGTCATCAGTTTGGCTCAAGTAAAGTTCCATAAAATTTCTCAAAAATGAAGTTTCTTAACTGTCATTGCTATTTATATTCCAGGTAAACTTTATAATTACTTTAAGCTCCTAAAATTACTGATGACGTTTTAATTATGACTGCATTCAGTTAAGAATTTCATGTAGACTGATCTCGTTATCAAAGAACATGGTAGGTCTCAGCACATTACCGTTTTTTCATTCACATTATCACCTCATGTTACTTATTGTTTTTCTTTTTTTCTTTTTTTAATTGTTGTTCAAGCACAGTTGTCTCCATTTCCCCTGGCCATTCCCCCCACCCCAGCCAAAAGAATCTATGCACCCCAATGTTCATAGCAGCACAATTGATAATAGCCAAGTGCTGGAAGCAACCTAAATGCCCATCAGTAAATGAGTGGATCAAAAAGCTGTGGTACATTTACACGATGGAATACTACTTATTGTTTTTAAATGCACAGGTACATGACTGCATGTTCATTTTGAAAAACTGGATGAAACAGGAAAACATTTCATGCCAGTAATTTCCTTTCCTTTCTGGAAGGTTATTTGGGTCATTTTAAAACTTTTACTCTGCTAAAAATGATGTTGAAATGAATCTGTGAAAATATCTTTTTTGGTTATTTGTAAGTATTTCTCTGAGATAAGCTCCTACAATGTGGGTGAAAGGGTATGCAAATTTCAATTTTAATAGTTCCTGCCAAACTGTCCTTGAGCAAGGCTGCACAATTTACACTCCCATTAACAGTGAATAAGAAATTCTGTTTTCTCACACTGGATGATATGAAAATTTAAAATATTTGCCAATCTGGTGAAAATTATAAGCTTAATATTATTTTAATTTGTATTTTTCTAATTACTGTTGAAGTGAAACATATTTTCTGATGTATGTGACCATTTGCATTTTGCTTTTGAGTTGCTTCTTCAAATTCATTTCTTAATTTTAAGTTGGGCTTATTTCATTTTATCTCCTTACACATTGCACATGTTAGGCCTTCTTCTGTTACACATTTTGTAGATATTTTCTCTTAATAAAGCTTACTAGCCTTTTAATATTGTTTACCATTTTTCCTTGAAAAGAAGTTATTTATTTTCATGTGCTAAAATTTGTCATAGTTTTCATTTTGTCTTATAATTTTTGTTTCATAATTTTATGAGTTAAAAATGTTTAAACTTAAGCTATGTAGAATCTAACTTTTATGTGTGGTGTGAGAGAAAAATCTAAGTTTGTTACTCCTTGTCCCAGTTCTACTAAGGGAATAGTTTATTCCTCACAGGAAATATCTCCACCACCATATACTAAAAATTGTGTGTGTGCGTGTGTGTAACACACATTCTTGGACTTCATTTTGTCCAAGATCTCTGCCCATTTCTATTAATGTGACAGTGCATTAATTACTGCATTAATAATAAAATAATTCATTATCTATAATAAAATAGATTAAAAATATGATTTAAAACTAAAATATGCCGAGGCTGGTGTGGCTCAGTGGATTAAGTGCCAGCCTGTGAACTAAGGGGTCACTGATTAGATTCCCACTCAGGGCATATGCCTGGGTTGCGGGCCAGGTCCCCAGTAGGGGGCATGTGAGAGGCAACCACACACTGATGTTTCCCTCCCTCCTTTCCCTTCTCTCTAAAAATAAATAAATAAAATGTTTTTAAAAAACTGTAGTAACTGTCCTGTTAATTACTGTATATAATGTTTTGATAGCTTATATGGAATATCTCTTGTAACCATTATTTTTCAAAAATTTCACAGCTAGTCTGTTGTATTTTCTTTCCCAAATCAGATTGTAAAGCTCCTTTACAACTTTTTGGGGGGTATTTTGATTGGGATTGTTTTGCACGTTTATGTAAATTTGGGGAAAACGGCCTTTTTATACTATGTCTGACAGGCAAGACACATAGTTGGTTTGTTCATTCACTCAGGTCATCTCAAGTTCCGTCAATAAAATATTGTATTTCTCTTCATGTAGCTCTTGCATACTTCTTGTTAGAATTATTTGTAGGTATTTTAAAGTTGTGCTGCAATGACAAATTATATCTTGTTTTTCTATTGCATTTTAAATTTGCTTAATTTTGTATATAGACACATATGGAATGTTCATTGGATTTGGGGAGATACTTCTAATAGTGTTACATTTGAATCTTTTCTAAATTTTTTGAAAGACCATCATATATTAGGACATAATGACAATTTAGTTTCTTCCATTCTTTACTCATTGTTTTTATTTTCTTGTCACATTCTCTAGTTTACTAGTAAAATTTATTTACTTTTAGCAGCAATAGCAGGGATCCTTCCTTTAATGAGGATACTTTAATGAGATTATTCACAACTAATATGGTGGTGTCTGCTTTAGGTCTCTGGTCACGATGTGTACTAGTTAAGAGTGTAGCTTTAGCTGCTATAATAGAAAGACCCAAAGTAACAATGGCTCATATAATGGCTCATGGTAGAGAGTGGGAGAGTGGCTAACTTCTGTCATAATCGGAGTGTATCATTCTGTCTTGCTGCTCTGCCCTGGAAAACACACAACTTCTATCCCATGACCTCGCACGGCCATTCCAACCACCAGCATCATGTCTGTATTTCAGCTACCAGGAAGGAAGTAAAGCAGAAGGGGAGGTCACTGTCCTACTACAGCTATTGTAGTTGTGAGGCTAGTCCCTTTCAAGGCTACCATGGATTGCGGGAGAAGAGAATGGAAATGGGGTAAGTTAAAACATCATCAAACTCAGTTTATGTGAAGCAGAATAAGGTTCTTCCAAAAATGTCCAAGCTCTCATCCCTGGGTTCTGGGAATATGTCACCTTATATGATAAGGAATTTGGCAGGTGCAATTAAGATTATGAAATGTGAGATGGAGAAATTATCCTCGTTTTTCTAGTTGGGACCAATCTAATCAAGAGTCCTTCAAAGTAGAGAACTTTTCTTATCAGAGGGACATATGACTACAGAAAAAGGGTCAGAGAGAAGAGATTGTGACTGGTTTTGAAGATGGAATAGGGGCCATGAGCCAAGGAATGTGGACTGGAAATGGCAAAAAACAAAAACAAACAAACAAACAAACAAACAAAAAAATGATTCTCCCAGATGACACCTTGATTTTACCCCAGTGAGAATTGTATTAGACTTCTAACATACAAAACTATAAGATCATAAATTTTTATTGTTTTAAGTCACTAAATTTATGATAATTTGTTACATCAGCAACAGCAAAACTGATACGATATTATTATTGAGATTCAACCATTAAAAAAATTTAATGCTACTCAATGGTGCAAGAATTCGGTTAATACCCAGATTTCTGAAAAGTTGATTTTGACCTTTTTTTCCAGTGGTTTCATTGCCTTTAGAGAGGAATATATTTTCAGACATCCTCACTCTGCCATTCTGGAAGACCTTTCTCTCATTTCCTCTTGGCATCTGGTACTGCAAATGAAAATCAGATTTTTTTTGAAATGCTGTGGATCTGTTTTTTTTTTCCTGTCTTGGGAAGCTTTAAGACTTTCTCTTTATTCTGAATTCAGTACAATGTGACTAGGTTTAGATGTTTGTTTTGAATTCATTCTGCTAAACTTTGATAGATACTTTTGCTCTAAGAATTCACATCTTTCTTAAGTTCTTGGAAATTATCTATTTTTATTTGCTAATAATGCCCATTTTCATTCTTGCTGTTACCTCTTTCTAGATCTCCTATAAGTGTTAAAGCTTCTGAGTATATTATGCATGTCTCTTAATTATTTTGCCTCGTTTATGCATTTTTCCTCTTGAACTAAGTTTATAGGAGTCTTCATTTTAATTTTCTGGCTTCCTAATGAATTCTTTCTTCAGCAGTATACCTTATTCTATTCTGTCCATGGATTGAGCTTAAATTTGAACAATCAAGGTTCTAATTCCCATGACAGCTAAATGCTTCTTTCTTACAAATTCAACGCTTTCTTATAAATTTTTCTTTCTTTTAAATTTTTTACATCCCTCTGAGGATAACACATATATTTATTATATCAAAGCTTTGTGCAGATGTATTAACATTGTTCTCTTGACGTTGTTCCTTGCTTTGTGAGTTTCCTCTAGGTTGTGTTTAGTACATCTTTGTTTTCCCTTTCTCAAATGTTTGATGATTCTTGGCTGTGTGTTCATCTCTGTAGTTTAGATTTCCTGAAGACTGTTCTTTAATGCAGACTCTTTGGAAAAGGGCCAGGACTCATTGTACTACTGCTTCCTTCAAGTGAAATTGGGATGGTCAGGATGCCTAACTTAAGGGATGAATGGATGTGGTAGTTCTTCAGTTTCACCAGTCACATGGGGCATGGCCCTAATTCTCAACACGAGTCCCTGCATTCACTGATGTTGCCTGGAGGCAGATTTTCTCCTCATCCCCATATCCAAATGGTGCCAAGGGCAAGGGGATGGAAGGCAATTGTGTTTCACTTATGCTTCCTGGTACAGTGTTACTCAGTATTGAATGGTTTGTAACTCTTACACATGTTGTGTAAGTTGTAATTGCCATCATAGAAAGCCAGTCTGTTATTCCTATTCAGTGACTTTTCTACTTTCTCTAATAATATTGATGTTTCTCCCCAACTTCCTTTATCTTAGTCTTTGCTTGAAATATCTCAACTTTCCTTTAATCTTCAAAGTTTCCAAGGCACATTTTATTGTATGTGTTGTTGGTGGAGAGAGTATCATTTATTTTTATTACAACATGAATACTATACCTTTCATGAGCAGATTAAACCCACTTTTCAGGGGTTGACTTTATTTGTATGTTTGCTATCAAAAGAATATCTTTTTGGAGGCATTCAACAAATACCTGTTAACTGGATGAACAATTTCTGATATTTAGCCTTCTTTACTTTCTCTCTTTTTAGTAGAAACATTTAAAATTTTGTTCTTTTGCAGGAATCTTGTTTATAATTTTACCAGTTCATTATAGGTTTTCAAGAACTATTCTATTTATGTGTTTGTTCCAAAGTTTTATTAGGCATCAATTTATGCTGTAACAATAATTCTGAAATATCCAACTGATTTTCCAGTCCACAGCGGACTATGAACAATAGCTAGCAGTCTGCAAACAAGAGTTAGAAAGAAGAGAACAACCTCCAGGATATAGCAGCAAAAGCCAGGACCAGGCATCTGTAAGGGCCTCGTGTTTTAACAATGCAACTAAAGTTTATAAAACTAACTCGTAAATCAAGAATAATCCATACACATATGTTAACAATCAGAGAATTACTGTACTTTACAGAAATATCGCTTCCAAAATAAATTAAATTTCTAAGAAATGTTTGAGAAAGTAACTCTGAGAGATTCAATGATCTAAGGCATTCATTAAGTGGAAATGCCTCCCGTGTCCAACTTCCACTACATAAGCTACCTGTTTGGGTATCGTTATTAGTTCCATGTGTATAGTTTTATTTTAAGCTGACTTGATTCTGGCACTATTGCATATCTCTAAATTCCATCTTTTACATCTGTAAAAATGGAAGGATGTTAATACCTAATAATGTGGTGATATGGTTTATGGTAAAAATTAAAAGAAATAATTCCCATCAAGGCATTTCGTATCTGGTCTGGGGATCCACTACCCCTGCCACTTACTAGGAATATAAACTGGGGAAAGTTCCTTAACCTATCAATGCTTCAGATTTATCATTGCCATTTGTATGGGGACCATAATCATTCTTACTACACAGATCTTAGAGCTTAGAGCAGAGCCTGGTGCATCTAAAGTTCTGAGTTATCGTGAGCTATCATTAGTATTTGAATGCATGAAGGACCCCAACATACAAACTCTGGCAGCAACCATCAGAGAAGAGTGTCTTTATTACGTACTTAGCAGGGAAGAAGTCACTATGATGTGGTCCAAAGAGCAGAGATGGGCTTGAGTCAGAAGACTGAGGTCCATGTCTGCGCCTACTGCTTGGCTATGGAACCTTGGATATTCTCTGTGTCCATTTTTTGTGTTACAGGAAAAAGTACCTACTGCAAATTTGATATGAGAATTATAAGAATTGTGACATATAAAAATGCTCTGTAATGTAATGTCAGAACTGTAATGTAGTATCAATTACTGTCACTGATGGTTGTATCAATATCATGCAATGGGGACTGTTTTATCTCATTGGAACCTCCTGTTCTGTTAACTTACGAAGACCCATCAACATTCAGAAAAGGATTATGTATCCTTGCAACATAACCTCCCTCTTCCTTCTCCATTGATTGGATAAATGTGGCATTGGCAAATCTGGGCACACTGAACCCAGGGAGTAGACATGAGATGATACTATGTGAACTACAAACAAATCTCTAACTCTGCACCTCGGCAGAACAACTCTGGCCCAGCCACGGGAGCTGTCCAGGTGATTTACGATGCTCTTCACCAGGCTGACAGCCAGTCGAGAAACAACTCTTATATTTATTCTACCTGGGCAAGAAAAATGCTTATATTTATTCTAACTAGTTTAATAGCTGATGAAAAATTCTTATATTATTCTACCTAGGCAAGAAAATTTTTTTTGTATTTATTCTACCTAGTTTAATAGCTGATGAACCAGGTTATAAGGACAATTCTTGAAACAGCCTTGAAGAGAGCATCTCTACATTTTCCAGCACATACAATTCATCGTAGAAACACGCGTGGAGATGGTGGTCTTGCCGTGAATTTGACTGGTTTACAGAGGAAGCATTGACTGGAAGCTGGGAAAAAACACCAGGCCTTACACACTAACTGCCACGCTTCTACCTGATTTCAATCCTTTCGTCCTCACAATAAGCCACCATCATAGGTATGACTATTATAACGTAAATATGATTGTAGGATCAAACCAAGGAAACAAAGACTCTATCCTAAGTAGGGTACCCTGTGCTTCATGACTTCCTGAAACGTCATCTGGCCACTGCAGGCCATCGCCCTCTTCTATTTCAGCTACACAATTCATATGGCACCCATTGTACTGATTTACTTTTGTACTGCTCTGTAAGACTGTGCGATTTGTGTATCTTTTCTTCTCAACTACGTAATGTCTTCAAGCTCTCCCACTTCCGTTGGCCCCTTCCTCCCAGTCTGTATAAACATAAAAGTCTCTTCAGACATCAAACCAACAAACTAAACAAAATCATTCCATTACCTCCTCATCTGCTTGAATTACTTCCTCAGCTGGCTGAGTTTCCTACTCCCTAAAAGAGTAGGCAACGCTCCTTGGCACTACTTGGCACTCCATTCTCTTGATTTTGATGGC
Source organism: Anoura caudifer (assembly GCA_004027475.1). Taxonomy (NCBI): domain Eukaryota; kingdom Metazoa; phylum Chordata; class Mammalia; order Chiroptera; family Phyllostomidae; genus Anoura; species Anoura caudifer. Next base: position 8,096 of record PVKU01010330.1, on the reverse strand, counting down.
ACCACTCTCTCTTACCTGTATTCAACGCTCTCTCCGGCTCTGTCCAAACTCCTGACCACAGGTTTTCAGGCTCTCCACTGGCTTCTTCCTCATTGTCTTCTCCTAACAAGCTGACATTCCCTAGGGCTCATCTATTCCTAACATCCCCTGCAATTCTGTATTCCAATATCTTAAGCATGCTAGCAGGTCTTAAATGCATATTTCTAATGAAACATTTTTCTGAAATTCAGAATTATGTTTCTGATGAATTACTTTATACTTCAAAGGCAGTATATCATCAATTGGAGTTTATTTTCCTCCCAAAACATTTTTCCCTTATTCACCCTCTTTATTAGGGCAAGTCTGGGAATTATTCTTAATTTCTTCCTTTCTCCTTTTACTTCCATGGCCTGGTTGATTCCACTCATAACTAACTTCTGAACACATCTAATTCTTTCCATTTTATTTCCTGTGACCTTATTATTGTTCTTACTGCCCTTCCCCTTAGTTACCAGAATCTTCTTCATGATGCTTTTTGCCTTAATTTTCACTCACCTCCAATATAGTCCTCACCTAGCCCACATGTCATTAGGGTAGACTTTAAAAACAAAATGACATTAAATGAAAGGGAAAAATCCCTTAATTTTGCCATTCTCTTTAAAATATTTGAATGTTACTTTGTTGATTTTAAAGCAAAGTTTCAATTCTTTGGACAAAGTCAAGACACTTTCCAATGGGATCCTTTTTTCCCTTCTCAATCTAACCTGCATTCCCCCCACTGCTGGCTTTAGGTCCTGTTCATTCCCTTTGCTGCCACATGCTTATGTACATGATGTGCAGTTTTCTTTTCCAGGCATGAGTGTCCTCCCCTCCTTCTTCCACCTGGAAATCTCCAAATTCTCCTTCAAAACTGCCTTAGAGCAGTTTTCCTCCTTATTCCTTCTAGGAAGATATATCTTACCCACAATAGTGTGAGACACCGTGTCCTCATAGCCACGTACACATGTCTTTCTCAGAGACCCATGACAATGCACTATGACATTATTATTTGTCTGTCTGTTTCTTGCTCAGCCATGGACCTCCTGAGGCTATTGTCTTATTCATCTTTGCATCCCTACTTTGTAGCATAGACTCTGACACACGGAAGAAACTCTATAAATGCTTATGAAATAAACAAGAGACTAGATAAATGAAGCCTCTTTGCCTCTGAAAGTATGGAGAACAAGGCAAACATCCTGTTTTTTGGTATCCATAAAACACACAATTCTAATGAGGAGACTGGCTATTTGTTTTCCTTTATTATAATCCCTTCTGCACTTGTGCTAGAGAACACTTGCTCTGGGGCAAGGGTGAGCATTCCATATTTTTAGCTTTTTATGACCTCAGATCTGTTTTGTGTGCTTTCCAGTTCCAAGTGTGTGTATATGTTAGCCATGGAGACTGGCCATGTATGTGCACTTTCAAGGAATTAGCTCAGAAGGGAACATTTGAGCAGCAATCATCCGGAGGGAGTGGGGGCATTTGACATGTCTCTGTTGGGGAAAAAGTAGGATTCTTCATTATTGGGTATTCCTCTTTAAACGTGCTTCTCCCTTGAGTGGTAGTGTTCAGACTTCAAAAATGTATTTGGTTCTTTTGGGACTTGTTCTATAGGTCATCGTTGGATCAAACAACAGGATCTTAAGCAAAAGGTGGGTGCATTTGTGTTAATAACCCAACCAATTTTACTATACATCTGCATTCCTGACTCATACAGATGACTAAGAGAGCCTGTGGCTCCCTTCAGCACTCACAGCCCTGCTTCGATGAGCCAAAACTCACACATACTAACTCCCCAGTGTGGAGACTTATTCAAAGGATGATGTCTTAGTAGATAATGAAGGACTCAATTTATTCCATTACCTACTAGTGGCTAATGTCTGTAAAGAGGCTTGGATTCAACTGGTCATTGCAGCACCTACTTACACCGTATCCTATGGTTTCACATGCTGGAGTCTTGCTTCTGTAACTTGATATTCAGTTCTTCGATTAAAGGGGCCACACATTCAGATACACCTCTGGACTCCATAAGGCTGAGTATATAGCAGCCTCTTGATACAGTATATATAAAATGATAAAAACTTAGAACAACAGGGTTGGATGAAAACAGGTTTTTTTTCCCCCTGTTTCCCTCAAAGCTTCATGCATTTTATCAAATGCCTAAAATAATATTTAAAATAAAAATAGCCATTTTCTTAGAATGATTATAATCACAAGTATTTTTCAAACTATTTAAATCATTGCTTTGGCTTAGTGCATGTCTCACGTTGCAATTCCGTGGCTGCATGTATAATTTTCTGCATTGTGAAATGGCGCAAAGAGAACTGAAGCTGAGTAGGGGGTGAACTCTATCCAGTGTGGACTAATTGAAGTTGACCTTTATCTGATTTGGCTTCTCTTGGGGCGGTTTGGAAATAGCAGCACCAGACGCATTCACTAGTGTCCCTGCAGATGTGAAGAACAGAGGCTTTCTGTAGACTTCCAAATAAAGATGATGTCTCTACAGTACAAAGACAACCAATTAGAAGATGAACACTTGGCACATGAGTTGATGGTTTTAATGCCATGCATCAGGCTTGATTGATTAAACACCTCTACTCTGCCCCGAATCAACCAATTTATTGTCTTACAAGGTAATTTTGTAAAAAGCTCCTATTTGTATAAACCTGTGAGCCCACCACCCTTCACAATGTACAATATAGAAAGAAATTATTTATTTCAAGAGAGTCTTTTTAAAATAACAGCTGCATTGAAATATAATTTATATACTATAAAATTCACCCCCTTGAAGTATGTAATTCAGTAGTTTTTAGTATGTCTACTATGTTGTGCAGCATTGTTACTATGTAATTTCAACACATCTTCAGCACCCCAAGGCCTTTAGCAATTGCTCCCCCTTCTCCCCTACTGTCCGTTCCTGGCAACTACTAATGTACTTTCTATTAACAAGGATTTGTCTATGCTAGGTATTTCGTATAAGAAACTGAATCATTTGGTATGAGGTCTTTTGTGACAAGCTTCTTTCACTTAGCATAATGTGTCCAAGACTGATTCATGTTGTAGCAAGTATCCATACTTCATACCGTTTTATTGCTAAATGTTACATTCTAGGGACCTATAGCATTTTGTTTATACACTTACAACTGATGATCATTTGTTCCCAACTTTTGGCTATTATAAATAATGCTACTGTGAACATGCGCCTACAGATTTTTCTGTGGGCATAGGTTTTCAGTTCTCTTGAATGTATACTTGGCAGTGGAATTGCTGGGTCCTATGGAAACTCTATGTTTGACATTTTAAGAAACTGACAGGCTATTTTTTAAAGTACCTGCATCACTTTACATTCCCCCCACCAGTGTGTGAGGGCTGCAACTTCTCCACATCCTCGCCAATTGTCTCACTTATTGTCTTTTTAATGGTAGGATTGTGTGGTATCTCACTGGGGTTTTGATGTGCATCTCCCTAGTGAAATGACTAATGATGTTGAGAATCTTTCATGTGTTTATTACACATTTGTTTATGTTCTTTGGAGATGTGTCTATTCAAACTCTTAGCCCCGTTTTTAAATTAGGTTTTTTAAAATTGTTGAATGGTAGGCATTCTTCATGTGTTCTGGACACAAATCCTTTATAAGTCACATGATTTGTGAAATTTTTCTCCATTCTGTGGGCCGTCCTTCCACTTCCTCGATGGTACCTTTTTGAAGCACAAAAATATGGACAAAGTCAATTTATCTATTTTTTCCTTTTTTAAAAGTTTTCACTCTTACCTTTAAGTAGAAGATTCATTTTGAGTTAATTTTTGTTTATAGTATGAGATAGGGCCCAGAGGATCTTGTTAAGCATTCTCCCCTGATGTCTATCAGTTTAAAATGTGAACACAGAAATCTGTAAGTTTCCTGGAGGCCCACATTTTAAAAAGCAGCTTCTGTGGTAAACTTAACTTGATCATTTATGGAGTAGAATTCTGATTAAGAAGATGGAAGGCTAAAATTGTGCTAAAGGAAGCTTAGAGGATTGTTGGTGAAACAATGAACCAATTTCAAGAACTTTTATAAAATTTCAAATGTGATTTTAAAATCTCATAGCTGGATGGAGAACTTGGAGAAAATTGCCATGGATGTTTTTCTTTCTTTTTTTTTCTTTTTTATTAAATTTATTAGGGTGACATTGGTTATTAAATTATATAGGATTCAGGTGTACAGTTCCATAATACATAATCTCTGTATAATATTGTATGTTCACCACCCCAAGTCAAGTCTCTTCCATCATCATCCATCCCCACTTTACCCTCTTGTACTTCCTCTCACTCCCTTTGCCCCTGGTACTCACCACTCTGCTGTTGCCCATGAGTTTTAAATTTTTTCACTTAATCCCTTCACCTTTTTCACTTGGTTCAAAACAGTTACTTAAACTTGTGTATACTTTCTGAAGATTTATCTCATATAGGTTTGATTAATTTACATGGAAAACTTCAAAACTCTGACTAAACCACATTGTTGCTGTCAGAGAAACTCTGAGTTTCTTCTAAAGCCATTTGGAAAACATGGCAAAATCATGCACACAACTTCAGGTTCTAACTTAAAACCCTTTGACTTCAGTATGAGAACCATCAACCTTGAAGGTGTCTGAACACAAAAACTTTTTTCTTCCTATTTTGAGGAGAAAATCCTTTTTCAGAGACTCTCCCTTAAAAGTGTGTTTGTTATAATGTTTAGGCTTACTGCTACAACCTTTGGTTTACAAGTTGAAGTTTTTTTTTGTACTTATCATCAACAGAATGTAAATGAAAAAGAATCTCAAATCTAGTTGCTATTTTGAAGTACTGCGGAGGAGAGCCCACTGAGAATAAGAGCATTTAAATCATCACCCATCACATTTGCTGTTTGCTCCTGCTATTCCTTTATTCAAGGAATACAATTAATTGAGATATATTTGTAGCTCACAATGCCTCGAACATCATAAGTCTTCAATAAATGTCGATTCCTCTTTTCTTTAAACACTTGTAAGGCATGGAAAGAAGGTGCTATAATGATTTTCATTTGTAATCACTTTGGACAATTAGGGATGGAGAGGAAACCCTGTGAATAAGGGAGAATTTGCAAATGCTATTTCACTGAACATGTTACCTAATAGTTACGCAAGGAGTAAGCATCCTATCGGTGTTGATGAGTAAACAGGAATCAATGAGAACACAGGTGAGGACTTTTTCCTAGCCAGAATAGAAGGTTAGACAACTTGTACCCCAAATGATATTGTTGCCATAATGTGCATTTTCTAATTTGTGTCTTTAATATATTTATTATGAATATATTAAATAAGTGGTAGTCTTTCCCAGGACTAGAAATTCAGGAGACTTGGTTTTTAGGCTCAATCTTATTTGGTTGGTTGGTTTTCTTATTACTTTTAAAAGGTTTGAGAGAGTAAAGGCTTGCTAATAAAATGCAGTGCAATATTGAAAGTTATACCATGTCTCTGTCTTAATATTTATGAGAACATTAAAAGTTGGCCTGACAATGGACACAAGACAATTATGCAAAAACTTGGTATTTTTGCTATAAATATAGTTCACTTCAAAGCCACAGAGACTGCTCATAGTCATCGCTACAGGTGACTAGGCAAGGCAATTTAGCCACAAGTAGATGACAAGACTCATGGTGAATATTTTCCGGAGCTGATAAATGGAAACAAAGAACAAATGGGGTACGGTTTAAGTGAGTTAAGAAATTTTTTTTCTAATTCTTACATTGATTTGTTTGGAATACAAAAAGGTACTACAAGACTTTGGCATCTCAATCTAATCTGGTGAGATTTCTTCTTTCATTTATATATTTACAAGGCAGCCATTAACTACTCACTGAGTGAGGGACCCAAACGAAAGAGAAGAAACTATCTCTAATGTGAAGAGACACAATTTTAGGGGGGTAAGGAGCCAAAAATATAGAGGAATAATTTAAGCACACATCTCCAAATGAATGCCATAGTTTCTAACATGAAACTGAGAAAATAACTGATTCCAAGTATTACCTACCTGTCCCAGATGTCTTGCAAGGTCACACTTCTTTTAATGTCCAAATCACATTAGAATGAGCTTCCAATATACCTGACTAAATGATGTCCAGGTCCCCTGATTCATGTGTTTGTAAGGATTTCCAAAGAAATGCTGTTCAAAGTTTCATTTTCTTATTTTTAATTAATTAATTTTGGCCTGGCACACTTCCCTTTTACACAATCCACTGGAATCCAATGATATATGACCTCAATGTAAAACTCCGAATGTAGCTTTTCCAGGGTCCTGAACATCACCCAAGGACTTGGACAGAACAGTGAGGGTTTCATTCAGGCTTCTGGCACAGACAGAACCTCTGCCGTGACGTGGAATGGTGAGGATTTTCTTCCGTGCTGCACCTGCAGCCTTCTAGTACTAGACACAGAATGTCTGGGAAGGAAACAAATACAAGTCTCCTAAGAATAAAAACTAATTTTTCAAAAAGAATCTTTTTACAAAGAATTATGACTCATAGGGAATCAATTCTACCCACAAAATGAATAAACAAACAAAAATAAAATATTTTTTTACAAAGATAATTCAGAATGATACTGTTTAACCCATGGCATTCACTTCTTTCAACCCAACATGGCAGATTTCAGAAAAACGATAAAACTTTCAAGTTTATGCCTATCTTTCTGAAGTCTGGACAGAATCACAGGATGACTTCCGTTGCCTTATTAGAGCCCTGGATCCCTGGTAGCCAAGGAAGATGAACTCAGAGGAAATAAAGGGGAGAAGTGTGACATGCAAGAAGCTGCCTGGAAACATTCTCATTAGGCTTCCCTGGGCCTTGCCTAACTGCACCTGTCCATCATCATCATCATCATCACCAACATCAAGACCATCATCATTTTGAGCATCGTGTTCAGTAGCAGCAGTAACAGCCGCGCTCAGCGACCATTTACAGAGTTCCTGCTGTGCCCTGGGCCCCGTGAAAGGCTGCAGAAGCCAAAGACAGTGAAGTTCTTGCAAACAGGCAGCAAAGAAAATGCTTTCAATCCCTTCATATTTGTCTTTGATGGCTAAGAATTAGGCAAATTTTTACCCATGCAGTTTAGAAAAACAACAACATAATCCTCCTAACTATGACCCATAGCTATTGTGGATCATACAATCTCAGAGCTAGAAAGGACCTTAGAAATGATTAGATCTACTTTACAAATAAGGACACAAAGCTCTGGAGAAATTGTGATTTGCCGAAGTCAGAAAGTTCGTTCATGGGAGAATAGAAACTGGACTCCGAATCTCCTAAGTTCAAGTCCAGCAGGCTTCCCACTACACTACCCTGCATACCCTCTTAAATAATTTCCCAGGGTACAAAGATGCATCATTAGAATGTACCTGATACTAAAATAATATTAGCACTCCTGATAGAAGTAGTAAATTGTCCATTTGTACAGCATTACAATAACTAGTAATTATTACTAAGAAGACAGAATATATTTCTGAAATTTTGAAAGTTGATCTTATTTTCTGGGATTCCAATGTACTTTCATGATTTGCATTTGGAGTCTCCAATTTTATTATTAAATTATCATGTATTTAATTATGAAATGTATCTAGTCTCATAGTTGAACACAGAAAAGACATTAGGTATAAAAAAAGCAGCACGATCCATTTGAATGAAGCCTTCAAATGTAGCTCATAATATAATAAGGTAGTATGTGTACCTCCTTCATGATTTTCTTCTCATCATACATTGAATTTCGATGCTTTTTCTGAGGACAGTCCCAATTTTGCATGGGTCCACAGGACCTGAGCAAACTAGCTCTGTAGCATTATGACCGCCCAGTAGAAAGAACACTGATTTGGAGTCCCACGATTCCATATTATTCAACTTCTCTGAACTGTGATGTCTCCAACACTAAGTTGTTATAATGATGCCTTCTTTAGAGTGTATCTGGAATGTGAACAGGTCCTGTTCCTGAGACATATAGGCTCTCATTAAATGGTAGCTAATTTTAAAACTGCAAAAGAAACACTTTCAATAGAGCAAAATCATCTAATATATGACGAGGTCTGTC
>PVKU01010329.1:15174-53170 GCA_004027475.1 Anoura caudifer | reverse complement strand
AAAAAAAAAAAAAAAAAGAACAGAAATCTGCAGAGCAATGCCCTGCACACACCAAGGGACAAAAATCCTCAGCAGCATGTTAGAATTTGAGTCCAGCAAGATTTAAAAAAAAAAAAAAAAATCATGACCAAGGGAGTTTACCCTAGGAATATGCAAATTTGGTTCCATGTTAGAAAATCAATCAGTGTAATTCACCATTTTAATGGACTAAAGAAGAAAAACCGTCCAATCATCTCAAAAGATGTGGAAAAAGCCTTTCATAAAGTGTGATACCCCTTCATGATAAATACACTCGGCAAACTAAGAGTGGAAGGGAACTTCCCCATGTTGCAAAAGGTCACCCACAAAAAAATACTGAGAGCAAATATCACACTTATTGCTGAAGGACTGACTTTGTCCCCAAAGACCATCTCCACACTAAACCGTTTTATTCCCCTATACTGGTTTAGCACTTCCCACCCATTATTTTCTTTACAAATTTCTAACAGAATGAAAGAAGGAAACTTATGAAGTATCCTCATGGTAGCTTTTGACCTAATTGAAGAGATAAGTTAAAAATTCCTAAGTAGGGATACAGTGATGAGACAATAAAACTGATAGAAATCCTAGGGCATTTCGCATGCCATCAAAAATACCCTGTGGCCATGTGTGCCAACTGTCAAATGGCAGGGGCGGGGAGCAGGGGGTAATGGAGCAGACACAGGGCTGACTTCCCAGGTTGGGCTGTCTCCTGTGCCAGATTCAGCTGGGAAGTGTTTTTGGTGGAAGGAGGATTTGATAGTAACACAAGATAATGGAGAAGCTATTCCTTGCAAGGGTACATAACCCACAGCAAAAAGCAACTCTTCCTCTTGTCTCCAAAGGAAAACCCATCATATTCTTTGGGCAGTAGACCTGGGACTAGGAATAACCATGATGAAGTCTGGGAACTCAGCAGAGAGTCCCCCCACTGCTGCTTTGTAGCATTTTCCAGACATGGACTCTGTCACAAAAAGCACAGAAAGGAATGTGATCCCACTCAGGCTTGCTGGCCTCCTGGATGCCTTTCAGGGCCAGAGGAAAGAATTCGATGCTGCCTTTGATCCTCTGGCTTATAAAGTCCACATAGAGTGTGCAGAATGAATGACTGGCCTTGTGCTAGCAGATCACGCCGAGGGCCATGATTCACTGAATCTCGTCCTGGATACACAACTCTTAGCCCATCCACCAAGAGAGACAAAGATCAAAGTTATGCTCATTATGCAACCCCGGCTTACAAAAATATTTGGGGTTCCACTGAGCTGAACACAATTGATACAGTTTACCTGTGGCATCATTTTTTTTAATTCTCCAAAGCAAATACAAAAGGTTTATATTAAAGGTCCCTGTTTGCAAACAAAAGCGTGCTGTGTTTTTCTAGCCTTACAGAGACACCCCTATGACCACTCTCCAATAAAAGGTGATCTGCAGGCCCTAAGGCACCAGCTATTCTGGGAAAGCCATTGAGGGGAGAGCTGACTGCCCCTCCCCCTGGTCTTCCTCAGCACTGCTGAGTTCCACAAGGGACAATGACACAAAAAGAGATCAAGGGAGGGGAGAAGAAACAGCAGAGTGAGAACAGACTACTCCCAGAACTGGTAAGACAAAAGACAGGGCCAGCAGCTAGCAATCGAGCCTTCTGAGAAATAGGAACGGCAGAGGGATCTCTGCTCTCTGCACAGACCTGCAAAATGCATCCTTTTAAAACCTTATCAGAAAATAAAATTCGAGTGCCCTAAAACCAGAGAGGGTCACGTGCAATGCATTTTTGGTAAAAAGGTAGCTGACTAAATAACACAGTGGCAGATGATGCCTGTGCACACTGCAGCACGAAAAGGGGCCAACAGGAAGGTCTGCACTCTGTTCCCTGCTTTGGACACGAGCCCTCTGGGACTTGCGAGAATTCTGACACCTCCAGGGACCGCTGAGGTCACTCCGCCGGGCAGGGGGTAGGGGGGGGCGCCCAGGGCCTTGAACATTCCATTTACCTTTGCAGAGAGAGAGATAATTTATGGGACCACACTTCCACAAACTCTGAGGCCTCACCTCTCTGTTCTGGCTCAGCGAATTATAGAGTCAGTGTTCTCAATTAACTTTCTTTTGCTTGCAGGCTGTTTAAGCTCATTCCGAAACTCCATTTCTTAGTCCTCCCTGGCTCAGAATCTTCCAGTGATGCCCCAACAGGGGTGAAAATGAGCTCCGTCCTCCACAGAGCTCAGCCATCAAAGGGTCTCCCTGAAGTTTCCTTCTCCAGCTCCTCCTCAGGACTCCGCACCCCATCAGCTTCCCTGTATTCATTCTTGTACTGACAACACTGCATTTTTTTTCCCATGATCAAAGGAAGCCTTGCCTATTTCCACAACGTGCGATCCGTCAAGGAACTCTGCAGCGGTGCTGAGCCAAGCCTGCTCTCTCTCTGTCCCCACTGCAGAATATGTGTGGCCTGCAGCCCGGGACAGTGGTTCGTTCAGGACGGCAGCACCTGTCCTCTGCCCCAGGTTCACCTTCCCAGCTCAGCTGTCCTCCACACACTGCATCCTTCCCCACCTCTGCCTTGGCGTGGCTGGACCTTGTAACCGAAAATGCCCCTCTTGTCCCTCCCTCTTTGGAGAATACGACCTGAGCCACCCACACTGGACGTCCCTCTGGCTCCTCTGTCCTCTTGTGCTTCACATCCTGTGAGTTCCCGCCATGCTGCACTGTCATCACCGGCTGATTCTGCCCACTTTAGGCTGGAAGCCCTGTTGGATCCTTGGGCCGTTTCAAATCTGTCACCACAGCAGTAGGAAGGCTGGCCTGGGTGAGTTACGGCGAATGCCCACCCATGGGAGGGGGTCATGGTGGGTTACTTCCTTCTGAAAGCCTGGCCCCACCTCCAGCACTGAGCCCCAGTGACCTCGGGTGGGGTGTCCTTCCTTCCTCACGCGTCCTCACCCCTCTGGGCAAGACTGCTTTCTCTCAGCAAACCTCCCTTGTCACAGAGGAGACAATCTGGGTTGAAATAAATTCTGTCCATTTTAACATACCTGCCTGACCTCATGTGGATCCCCTTCCTCTGAGCAACAGGTAATGAGAATCCTTGATTCTTATCGCCCCGAACTCCAAAGTTCTCAATCCTCTCATCTCCTGAGTACCAGCGTAACCCAGAAGCCTCTTCCGAGCCACCTCTACCTCCTCTCCGAGGGTCCGTGTCTAAGGCCCCCTAACCCGCAGGGCCTGCATTTAGACGTCCTGCACATTGGGGCTAGCCCCCACACACCACACATGCCAACTTTGAGAATGGCTGTTAAGGAAATGCAAGGAAATACCAAAGGAACTGGGAGTTAGCCAAGGCGCCGTTAGGGCAGCAGCCGATCCGTTGCCCACTTCCAGGTATCAGATAACACTTCCGCAGTCTGCTTTTGTACTCTGCTTGCGCCAGGTAGGCTTCCAGCCTGAATGATAAGCTTCCTGCCTGAACATAGAGTATAAAGGTCCCCTGAATCCTTTGTTCGGGGCCCAGAATTTGGAGACAGCCTCCTCTGGGCCCGCGTGCGTAAATAAAGCTCATTCCGTTACCCAGAATCGCGCCAGTCATTCTTTTCTGTAACAAGGCTTTCCTCTTACACTAAACATTAGCCATCTAACAGTTATTAAGAAATGAATTATCCAGTGTCGGGATACTCTAGCCCCTTAATGCTTCATCCAAAGGGTAACCATGGAGAAGCAAGGAGGCTGAAATTTCAGAGCAGTAAATTCTGTTCTTTACTAAATGTGTTCTTCAGGTCCCTGGGCCTCTACTTCTCTGTTAAATCTCCTTAAGGCCTGGGTATCCCAAAGTTCACAATCAAGCCCTCGGCTTTTTTTGCCTCTAAATCAATAGTTTTCAAATGTGTTTTAATTGCAATCCTGTCTAAAGAAAGAAAGAAAGAAAGAAAGAAAGGAGAAAAGGATCGAATGCAAATTCTCTCTATATATTTGAAAATGCTTGTTTGTTCAGCATAGACATATTTTAAATGCCACATAATAAATGCTTTTTTATCCATATTTTAAATGCCATTGCTACTTAAAAAATAAACCAACAAGAACCACAAAGTCCACTTCAAGGGAAAAAAATGGGTTACCAGAGGAGTGTTGGGGCGGGAGGGTTGTTACATCAATTTATCTCTGCCTTGGGTTTTAGTTGCTTGGTATCTAGATAATCCTCAAAAATTGTTGCAAACAGTAAGTTTTGGTTTCAGAATTTCTGACTGTTTTTCCTGAGTACTAAGTGTGCTTGAACATTTTGTTTCACAGCTGAATCCCTTGTAATTATCACCCAACACTACAAGAGGCATCAGACCTGTTACAACCTAGTGCTGTCACTAGGGGACGTGGGACTGAACTCGCTCCTCCTGGGCCCGTGGTTGGACACAGAAACGTGTAAACTGGGAAGAAAGCAAGAGCAAACCCATGGCTCCGCTACCAAAGCCCAAACATATATCCAGAAGCAGAAAAAGCTTAATCTAGCATCTGCATAAAATGAATTGTACCAGCAGCGTAGTTCAGGCATAAATGTGTTCTAATATATTGAAGTTTCACATAGAATGTATTTGCTGGTTTGTTTTTCATTTTTTATTTGACTTTAATATTTTTTTAAATAGTAACATATCAAAGTGTATATTTTTAGTTTTTTTTAAATGAAGTTTTTGTGAAGCCCCTGCATTTGTTCACATGCTGGTGGAAGACCATTCCGTAGATGTACTGCTCAAGCCCCTCCCCTGCACACGGGGAACGAGGGGGTCCCCTGTGCCAGTCCTGCCCTCACCCTCCGTCCACCCTGCTGACTGACACTCACCTCCTGACGTCTGCCAGAACCTCCTACGATACAGGTAAAACCTCCTCGTTATTCCCCCCGAACAAACTTCCCAGCTATTTGGATGGGGTTTGGCACCTCTTTCTGCCAAATCTCTGCAGCACATTACTTGGAGCCAAAATTTTGACAATGAATAAATTAATTGTGTGACGTTAATTCTGTCAGGAAGTCACCTTTGTAAATTTTGTCTCTGAGCACTTTAGGGAGTGTGAAGGCGGGACCTCTCCCCCCACACCACCCCCGGTTTCCCCCAGCCGCAGGAGCAGTGCTAAATACGGAGGAGACAGTCAACGCATTCGGTGAATTAAAATCGGATAAAACAAGATTTTACAGTTGATCCCTGATCCTTATTCCCAATAGGTGAGGATTACAGTTTCTAATATAAAAGGCACCACTGGTAACAATAGCAACTTTTCACTAAAATCCTCTTGCTTTTTACACAGCTCATAGTATTCTCGCAGTTTCATCAGGGTGTTTTCCCATAGGGTTCTCCTGAGGCGGGAACCAAGCAGATCTTCCTGATAGAGGGGCTGGGAAAATCTAAGGGCTGCTAGATTTACTCTAACAGGCTGCTTTCAGCCTTTGTGGTGGAAACAGCCTCCACCTACCATGCTAATGGAAATGAGGTGACAAAGATCCCTTGTAGCTCAAAAAGAGTAATATTCCTCTATATCCAACCATCTCACAAAGGCCCTGGAGGGTGCCCATGGGGACCTGTGACATCCAAGTCTCCTTCCAACTAAAAGGAAGGAAGGAAGGAAGGAAGGAAGGAAGGAAGGAAGGAAGGAAGGAAGGAAGGAAGGAAGGAAGGAAACATACCTCCAGATTTGCATCCTTCTCAATAAACCGGGATTTATGCCTTGGCTCCGGGCAATTCAATAACTTTATGGCCTTAAGCAAGGCATTTAGCCAGAGTGAGTTTCTGTTTCTTATCTATGTTTTGAAATGAAACCTAAGGTCCATGGTGCCAGGTTTGGCCAAAGGAGAGGTAGCTGGGCCCAGAAAACCCCCCAAACAAGCAAGCTGCTGAAAGAATCTCTCATAGAAAATTAAAGATGCTGAGAGTTATCAATTACTGTGTCCCAGGCTAATGCCCATATATTTCTATACCCACAACTACCGTGTGATTGAGGTTATTTGATGCCCATGTTTCCAAGGACAGTCAACTCTTCCTGCAGGGGGTGCTGCTCTGGGATATGGCATCCAGACTGAGCCTTCCTCCTGTAACTTGGAAGGGGCCTTTCTCCAGCTCTGGGACCCTCCATGCTCCAGGAGACCCCATTCATGAAGCACCAGCCTCCATGCACAGCAGTGTGCTTGTCAACAGAACTGAGGGTTCAGGAGAGGAAAAGTGCCCAAGTTTCTGGGTCAACAGAGCCCTGGGTCTGTCGGACCCAAGAGCATCAAGGTGGTTTGCTGGTGAGGATGGGCTTCTCTCAGGAGAGAGAAACGCAAGTGCTCTCATTCAGCCACCTGTCAGATGGACAGCTGGGAACACACTCTTCCATTCCTAGGAGCCTCAAGTAACTTTAACACAATTCTGCACACAGGCTTCCTTCCCTACGTGAGGAGCTGAAGGAGAAGAATAGGTGGGAACTGGTACAAAGGGGCTCTTGATGGTGACAGAGGGACAGACAGGCCACCTCCTAGCACTTGCTCAGCTTCTGGGTTCGATTACCTCTTTGCCTTTCCTTGAGAAAGGGCCACGTATTTGTTAGTTTAAAATACAGACTCTTTTAATCTTCTGCTGTTTCATTTCATATCCATTTTAATGGGTGCATTTAACTTTACTTTGGCCTCCTAATGTGAATTAATCCCAGAGGGCATACACTTTATTGAAAAGGGAAAATAATAAAATGAAGTGGCTGAGGGAAAAGTGCAGCGACTCCTGTTCTCGTCCAGTGGGGCAGCGCTGGCACCCTCAGAGGAGCATTTCCACAGGCTCAGCAGTGCGCGCAGACACCATGGGGCATCTGTGCCTCATACAAAGAATGGGGCTCGTTGGCTTTTGTTTTTTTATTTTTGACGCTGACGTATATGAATTCTTTATATACTTTGGATGTTAACCCCTTATTGGAAATACCATTTACAAATACCTTCTCCCATTCAGCAGGCAGTCTCTTCATTTCATTGATGGTTTCCTTCCCTGTGCGGAAGCCTTTTAGTTCGATGTAGTCCCATTTGTTTATTTTTACTATCATTTCCCCCCTAACTTTAGGAGGCATATACAAACATCTCTCCAAAGAAGACATACAGATGGCCACCAGGCGTATGAAAAAATTCTCACCATCACACGTCATCAGGGAAATGCACATCAAAACCACAAGGAGATACCAAGCTGCACGTGTCCAAATGACTGTGATCGAAGAGCCAGCAAATAACAAGGGTTGGCAGGGACGCAGGAGAGAGGCGACGCTCGTGTACTGCAGGTGACATCGTAAATCGGTGCAGCTACTTTGGGACACAGTATGGAGGGTCCTCAAAAACTTAAATACTGAACTACCAGGTGACCCAGCAATCCCAGTTCTAGGCTTGAATCCAGAGAAAATGAAAACAATTTGAAAACACATTAACCCCCCCTTATGGTGGCATTGCTTCAAGAGCCAAGATGCGGAAGTAACCTAGGTATCCACCAGTAGACAACGGATCAAGAATATATGCTGGGAAATACGTTCGTAGTGAAATATGACTTGACCATAAAAAAGAATGAAATCTTGCTATTTGTGACAACATGGATGGAACTAGAGGGTATTATGCTGAGAGCAGTCAGGCAGACAGAGAAGGACCAACACCATATGATTTCACTTACGTGTAAAATTTAAAACAGAAAAACAGAATTAATGAATAAACAAAACAAAACAGACTCATAGAAACAGAACAAACTGTTGGTTGCCAGAGGGGAGGGGGATGGGTGAAAAAGTGAAGGAATCTGGGGGACACACTCCCAGTTCTGAAACAAATAAGCCACAGAGGTGTGGTGCACAGCGTAGGGAACAGAGACAGTAACACTGTCATAACTTGGCATGGGGACAGATGGTCATAAAATTCAGTATGGTGAGCACATCATAAGGTATATAAATATTGAATTGCTGTGTTCTACACCTGAAACTAATATACTATTGCATGCCAGCCATACTTTAAGAAAAAAAGTTGTTGGGTTTTTTTCTTTTTAAGAAAAAGAATGAGATAAAAATGTGGCTTGTGTAGACAAGCATTTCGGGTAATTTCATGAGTTTAAACAACAAAACAAAACAAAAAACGCCTAGCTGGGAAAAGCCTACATGGTTCCAAATGAAGTAAAAATTTGGAAGGAACAGTGTCAGCAGCCAGCTTACATAACTGAGACCTAACATGTACTTTGGGTCTGGTATGAAGCCAGGGATCACAGACCACACAAACCCTTCTCTTAGACTGAGAAAAAGTCCCCTCTGTGGTCCTAGGCAACTGAGTAAGCTGAGATAGATAAAATGTTAGAGGTTGGGAAATAACATTGAAGGCAATAAGGAGTTACAAACAAACAGACAAACGAACAAATCCCAGAGTGTTTGCCCAGATAAGAGGGGAATGTAAGGAACCAGTATGCTGGAAACTCTTAGGGCTCATAAACAACATCCAACAGATACCATATTGCCACTGTTTCCCAGAGGGCCACTGTGACTGGTCGATGGGACCAGAGGGACACAGGGATGCCAAGCCCCTCCCCATGAGCCTTTACCTCCCGCCTTTAGCCCTCACTTAGCTGCTACAACAATCCTGGAGGTCACAAAATAGCATCGCTGCAAGATGGTGGAAGGTTGCTGATGAATAATAAACTTTGCTTTAGGCAAGAACTTAGCTTTTCCTGCGTTAAGATAAGATAGGGTATGTGGCAAAACAACTGCAGTTGATAAAAGCTACAGGCACTGTCAAGAAGATAGTAGGACCACCCCCACCCCTGCATTGGATTCATGGCTTACAATTGGCAGAGACCAGCTCTATCCAACACGGAGACTAATTTCATCTGATGGTAACCCCTCGCCTCATTATACTCTGATTGTAATGCATTAGCATATTAGCACAACACACGCCATGGCACCTCGATCGAAACAGAAAGCCCACATAAGGACACCCAATAACTTATGGAGCCCCACTGGGAAATCTCCACCTCTTCCCAAGAAGAACCTGAGTATTCCTCCCCCTTACTGAATACCCCAGCCCTCAGTTAAATGGACCTCAATAAAGGATGCAAATTCCTCTAAAGGGGGACTCTGCCTCACCGCTTCACTAATAAACTCACTTTTACTTCAAACTCAGTGCTGACTTGCATTTCAAATCTTTCCCACTTCAAGCCAAGAACCCACAGTGGGTCGCAAACCCTCAGGTCCCTGGACCCCCAGAATGCCTGTCTCAAAGACACTGAGGTTTTGGGATTTGTCTGTGGCCATAAAGAGGATTCACTTACCTTGATGGTTGTAGAATTACTCAAAGACTTTGGCTACTCTGAAGTTAGACTGTTAAGAGTTAGTGTGACTATTGCTTTTCTGCTATCATCAAAGAAGAACAAGATGGCATAGAATGATTGAGAGATCAGGAAGAATACACTGACTTTAGCAAGTCTCAGACAGGGGCTGATGATCTACCAGAACACACCTCTGAGGTTCTCCTTTTAAAGATATTCAGCAAAAGATCAAGACATCTACAATGCATAATGATGTTACACTGTATTATACTGTATGTATTCAAAGCATATTCTCATGACCATTTACATGAAGTTCTGACCAGATTATAGGTCATGAAATTTGTTTCTGCCTTATCATTCTGGACTGAACACAGTCTGTCCCCACCCCCAGCATTTCTAGCAAGAGATTTCTCTCCATTCTTACACACAGGCGCGTGCACACACACACACACAGCATCCACAGCTGAAAACCAGGCAAACACACCAAAGAATGCCTGGATAATGTCCTTGGTTTATCTCATAGCATTTTGTGTCTGCCCCTCAGGCAAGCAATTCACCATCACAATCTCATCGCTGAATCACTGGGCTCACACAGCTAGAAATCCTGCCGTCCATAATGAACCTTTAGCTTCCACCAGTATGAAATAATCCCAGGGAAACCAGCTGACCTGTCGGACGGTGCCGACACAACACTGAAACCCACAGCACTTCATGCAGTGGGGGACCTGTCAAAAACCATCAAGATCAGTATAAAAACAGGCCTTGTGTTATTGACCCGCTCTATTACAGTAGCTTTGGAAATCATGGGATTTCACTTTTGCCCTTTAATTTCTCTATCTTAATCACATTCTGTCAAGACCAGGGGACACATATTATGCATAGAAAGGTCGAGAATACCCTTGTGTGCTGCCTGACCCAACACGGAGATGTATCTCAGATACTAGGACAAACACATACAAAATTGTCCACACACAGGCCTCTGTGAACTGGACCAGCTCAAAATATATATATACAGGTCGATGAGTCTCTAAGGTGAATTTACAGCCCAAGGCATGAAAATAAACTGGCATCAGTGACCATATTCAAGTTATAGGTACCCCCCCCCC
Organism: Anoura caudifer; assembly: GCA_004027475.1. NCBI lineage: Eukaryota > Metazoa > Chordata > Mammalia > Chiroptera > Phyllostomidae > Anoura > Anoura caudifer. Next base: position 42,774 of record PVKU01010329.1, on the reverse strand, counting down.
TTTTAATGAACTTAATCTCTAGCTCCAAATGATGCAATATACTCTTCCATCTCCTGGGACACAGGGGCTGATTTATCACCAGCCTCATTGGATGAGGACATGCATTTTTACCACTTTGATGGCCAGATTTTGAACTCATCATACATGTGGCTTCCCTCTTGATGGGGGCTGGTAATGCGCACATGCCGGTTCTTGAGCCCTGCAGTCTCCTGGACCTACTGAGCTTTATCTTTAGCCAGTGGAATATCGGAGCGGGAGCAGGGGAGTGACCTCCAATGCTACACCTGGGAAGGTAGCTCCTACCTTCTTTCTACGTGTCAGTTCTGGGGTCACTACTGAGGTTTTTCTTGGGATAAATCGGTATTATCTCTTTTTTTTTTCCAAGACTCCAACATTAAGATGTTGACAGAACCACAAAGACTTAAGAATACTTCTTAATGTTCCTTGGGGACATTTTGTGAGTCTCACCGATACATCCTTATCTTTGCTTCTCTCTGTTCTCTGGCCTTCTACACACACACACACACACACACACACACACACACACACTATGGTTGTTATATAGACAATATATGCACCACACTTTCCTCCTCTTGCAGATACCATAAGCTCCTCTGATAGGTCTTCCCAGCTCCTGTTATACCTGTTCCTTCATTAAAGCAAATAATGAGGAAATAAAGACTAATTGAGTGGGAAAAGCAGAGTCTATTTATTCTGAACATGCCTGCCTTCTTGTGAGAGATGCAGGAGGGACCCCCAGACATGAAATTTGCAGGTTATGGCACGGATTTATAGAAGCATTAGAATACGTGGTTGACATTGGCAATGTCCTAGAAAGTCCAGAAAGAAATTAAAACCACATGTTAGGGAGACATGACTGAGTTTAAAATAATATATTGGTAACTCTTGTTTCCCCTACATGGGAGAAAAGGGTTTCTCTCCCTTTCTGCCTCTTTCCCTCTTTAAAGATAAATAAAATCTTTAAAAAAAATTAAAACCCTCCAACTAAAATCTTCTTGATGTAGGCCAATTGTCTGACATTTTTCCCCCAACCTAACCTATCCACTCTGTTCCCCTCCAAGTTACCATCCCCCAGACAAGACTCTCTACTGCCCCCCCAGAGTGGCAGGGTCACTTTTCTTCAGGGTCATTTCTGAAGGTACATCTGCACATCAACGGCCACTTCTCACAACCTGCAGGGCCCTTACCATTGACATCCAGAACATCAACTGCTGTTTTGGACACTGGGTCCCTGACCAACATGGACTTCTTCCAAACCCAGTAACAAGTCTAAAGAAGGGGTAGAGAAAATGATGGTATACTGTTTATTGTTTACTGTTTTCCCCATTGTCTTTCTCACTAAAGAATCAGGAAACTTGGAATCCCCAGTCCATACTCTCTCCTGACTTCGGGTCTAGTTCCTGACGCCACTCTATGCTTGATCTGGGAGTCTTCAGGGATTTGTGTTGCTTGGACCACCTCTCAATGGGAGACATTTACTGAGTGACTACTGTGTGTCAAGCACCTTTCACGCATCTTCTAGTTTAATTCTCAAAATGACATGATGAGGCAAGGACTCAAGATGAAAACACCAAGTCTCTAAGTCAGAGCTCTGAGAGGCGGAAACAAGATTTAAACCCTGGGGGTTGGAAACCACTTGCATCCCAGCCAATGACACTCTGTTGCCTCTTTCTAAATTCCTCCAGCTTTCCCTCACTTGGCCTGTCCATTCTCTTTCTTCTTGTTCTGTTACCCTGACCCCCTTGTATGGAGGTCTTCCTGCCATCCGCATATCCCCTTGAATTCCACAAACTCTTGACTCACCAGGGTCTATAACTTTAATAACGAACAGACTATTCATTTTGGCCATTGACTTCCCTAAGACTAGGAAGCTGAAGGGAGCCAGAACGGGAATCAGCCTCGATGTAAATTGGCTGCTGGTTTTTCATGAGAACACATAACAAATAAATCAAGGCTAATGCTGCATCAGAGGCTGCGCTGAGCGAGCATAGTTGCACAACATCACTGCACCCTCCCTTCAAACAGAGGAAAGGGCACTGTCATCGTCCCCAGTTTTGAGATGAGAAAACAGAGGGTGGCAGCCTTCCGGTACCCGCTCCACCTCAGGGCGTGATCACCCACAGACCCCCATCTCATCCACAGCAACCCAAAATCAGGGCCTACATTCTTTACCACCTCAGTACAATGCTTCCTCTTCTTAACACTATTGCCAATACCTTATTAAAATAGCAGAAGCCCACAAGGGAAGTAATTACCTAGGAGCAAATCCCCAAATTCAATCAATTTTTTTTCATTCCTATCATCCAATACATGATCCTGGACATATCCAATTTTACCTATTTACATTAAGGAACATTATGGAGAAAATTACACTTTTCTACAGTTTCCATTAAAATTTTGTCAAGCATGTAACTCTCTGGCAATAAATTTGAAAACGTGGATGGAATAGGTTACTTTCTAGCAACATATCAATTACCAAAACTGACCCATTACAAAGTGGAAAATTTGAATAGGCTAATTATTGTAAAAAGGATAGAGAAAGGCACCAAGGATAGGTGAGTTTCCAGCTGAGCTTATCTAATCTTTATATGATGAGTAATCAAAAAGATGGACATTTATTCAAATCATTTATGTGTATACTTTAATAACAAAACATACTAAAGATGCCACAAGAAAGAAAAATACTGTACAATCCTGATTCAAATGGAATATTAGAAAAGGGACCCTACAAAGTTATTTTTAAAATACTACATTATGATCAAGAAAGGTTTATTCCAGGAAACCAAGATGGTTAATACCAAGAAATCTATCTGCATAATACTGTATGTTAAGAAAATAAAGAACAAAACATTTACAAATAAATCAATGCTGAAGTGATATTTGATAAAATCTGGCAGTCTTTCTAATAAATTTTTAAGTAAAAACATACAGGAGGAAAATTAATAAACTACCATGCATAGCAGAAAATATTATTCTAAATGGGTAACATTTAATATTTAAATTAAAACAAAAACCAGAATGGGAAACCCTCTATAACCATTACGATTTAACATTAACTTGACTCAAATAAGAAACATTAGGAAAAAAGAAATGATATTCTTTTATCCTGATCATATTTCTTGCTCAAAAATCCCAAAATACTGAAAAAATAGAATATTAATAAGATTTGTAAGCAATAGGTACCTACACATGGAAATGGGGGAAAACTACTTTAGTTATTGAAGCAAAAATAAATTATAAAGAACTTAGAAATAAATGCAACAGAAATGATATTAGACATAGATGATAAAGCTATATAATCTCTTGAAAGCTATAAAACAATATCTAAACAAATGGAAAGCTATGCCATCTCCTTGGTTGCAAGCCTGAAGACCACAAAATAGAAAATCTCTCTAAGTTAATAAATATAATAGCAATTCAGTTAGGACCCAGGAGAATCCTTTTTATGATCATATAAAGTATACTTAAATTTACATGAAGCAAATCACTTTTACAGAATAGCTAAATCTTTCCAACAGGAAGAAAGCAGCAGGACAGGACTCAGTCATGCCCAGGCTCAGGCAGACTTACAAATACGGACACTGGGTCACGGTGGCCGCCGGCGAGCAACAGGGTGCTGAGAGAATGGGAGAGGGAGTCCAGGGGCACATACCTGGTCCACATGAAAACTCAGGTGGCATTTCAGTTCAGTTGAAAAAGAACAGGTTTTCTAAGAAAGGGTGCCAGGGAACTGGCAGAAAATAGGATTGGACCTCGAGTTTATATAATACATTTAAATGTTTTCCAGATGGATGAAGGACTGAAATCTAAGAAACGAAGCAATAAAACTCTTAGAGACTATCTTGAAGACAATATATGCAATTCAGGGGAAGGAAAATGCCTCTAACTCAGACTAGAAACCCAAAACTATAAAAGAAAAAAAAAACTGATATACTTGTCTGTATAAAAGTTGAATAAATTTTGAATATCAATCATACGACAAATAAAGTAAATGGGAAAATACTACATTTGGAGGAAAAAGCACAGAGCCCTCATTACCGACATGAGTTGTGAACAGTTATAACAATTCTGCTGAAGAATAAATCTGAAGACCTACACACCAATGCAAAGATGGGGAGCCTGCCCAGCAGCCAGGAAAATGCATATCTGGGGGACAAGCTATCACTTTACAACAATCACACACACAGCAAAGGTGACATTGCTAGGCCAAAGTACAGAAAAGAAGAGAAAGAGAGATTTTCACAATATTTAAGAAAAGATAAGCAAGGACGCTTCTGGGAAAACCCTCAGTGAAAAAAGTCCGATAAAACCAAATGAACACCCTCTCCGGGGGAATGGCTGTTACTGTGCACCCACACCATTCAATTGTTTACAGCATTTAAAAAAATAAACTACCTCCAGTCCTGTGGACTTGGGTTGTTCTTTTTCTGGATATGTTATTTGAGAAAGTGAAGAAAAAGGAAAGCAAATACAAAATAATCTTTTTTTTAAGAGGGAGCAAAGACACAGAACACTCTCTCCATGTTTATGGTTATGATGTAATAATCATAAATATATTATCATTCCCATTAATAATCGTAAACACAGGGAAAGTCATCCATGTTTAATGAGAAGTTTTCAGATTGTTAAAATACTGTTAAAGGGCAAACTTCAACTGAGTCCACTGGAAGGTCCATTGGCTTTATTAAGCAATTCACGAATGGGACGGTTTCCATGCAGCAAGTAGAGGGTGCACCCAGGGGCTGTGCAAAATGGGAATTTTTTCTTAATGTAAATAAGGATATAGGAGAAGAGCTATTAGCCAAAAAAGAGAAATTGTTATTCCTAGACCAAGAGAGAAGGCCTATGCGGTGGATTTCCTCACTGGTCTTTGACCAGAGATTTCCTGAAGGTCGATTAAGATTATGTACGTTTCTGGCAGAGGTTGAAACGACAATGAAATCTGGTATGGAATCTAGGTTTGGTGTCCCGGGCTTTTAGCACCAGGGACTCCATTCTGGGCCTGTGACTTCCTTTTCAACAGTAGCAACAGCCACACTGTGATCTGCAGATTTAACCCGATCCCCAGGAGACACCCAGTTATCTTCTTGGTAAAAAATTGACAAGCTGATCCTAAAATTCATACGAAACTCAAGGGACCCAGGTTAGGCAGAAACAATCTTGAGAAAGAACTAGTTTGGAGGACTCTTATTTTCTGATTTCGAAATTTACAGTAAATTAATAGTCAAAGTTACTAAGATAGTGTGGTTCTGGCATGCATATAGACGTGGCGATCAATGGAATGGGATTAAGAGTTCAGAAATAAGCTCATATTATCCATGGTCACGGATTTTCACAATGGTGTCAGGACTACTCAATGCTGAAAAAATAGTCTGTTCAACAGACGGTGCTGAGACAACCGGATGTACCCATGGAAAAGAAAAACGTCCCTCCCCCCGCTTTACATTGTGTACAAAAATTACCTCAAAATAGACCTCAAAACTAAAGGCAAAAGCTAAAGCTATGAAACTCTTAGAAGAAAACATAGAGATAAGCCTTTATGATGTCTGATTTAGCCATGGGTTCTGAGACAGGACACCAGAAGCACAAGCCAAAAAGAAAGAAAAAATAGATTTGACTTGTTCAAACTTCTTGGCTTCCAACATAGATGCCATCAAGAAAGTGAAAAAGAACCCATGGAACGGGAAAAAATATTTGCCAATCAAACTATATGTCTGATAAGGAAACAGTGTGGAATATGTGAAGAACTCTTACAACTCAACTATATAAGTGGGAAATAATCCAATTTAAAAAGGTATAAAGTATCTCTGTAGACACATCTCAAAGATGATACACAGATGACCAAAAAGCACATGAAAAGATTCTCAGCATCATTAGTCATCGAGGAAATGAAATAAAAATCACAGTGAGACACCACTTCATACCACTAGAATGTCTATAATCAAAAAGACGAATAGCAAATTTTGGCCCAGCTGTGGAGATGCCAGAATGCTTAGCCATGGCTGATGCTGGCATAAATTAAGAAATGGTGCAGACAGTCTGGAAACTTGCACACACAGGGGAAGTTAAAATATATGTCCATACATATATTCATCAATGGATGAATCAACATACAAAAGATGTTAAATCCATACAATGGAATATTATTCAGCCATGAAAAGGAAGAAAGTACCTTTGAATCTATCTGAGTTTCATTGGATAATTAAGACAAGTGCTGCAACACAGATGAATCCTCTATGATTCATCTAGGATAATATATTAAATGAAAGAGGTCAGTTGCCAAAGACCACTTATTGTTTGATTCCATTTATACAAAATGTTCGGAAGAGGCAAATCTGTAAGGACCATGTAAATGAGTGGTTGACTAGGATTGGGACAACTGAGGGGAGTCACAGGCAGTGACTTCTAGTGTGGACAGGGTTTCTTTCTGGGGTGGTGAAAATGTTCTAAAATTCACTGTGGTGATAGGTGCAGAACTCCGTGACTTCAGTGAAAACCACTGAATTGTATGTTTATATCTGCAGGTTGTACAGTATGTGAATTATATCCCAGTAAACCTGTTACAAAATATACATAAAAATGAACTCTTCCCCACCACAATGTTTGTTTGCTCTATACTTGAATATCTAGGAAAGATGTCACGCTATCAATTTCTTAGGAGAGAATAACATCATTATTTTCAAATAGACATGAACAGTCATACATCTCACCTGAAGATTTAAGACTCTGAAGACATTTTCTTGTCAGTTTTCAAGCCCAACCCTGTGAATTAAGTTGGTATTTGTGAAGTAAGCATTTCATTTTTTTGGACACTTAGAACTACATGGTAACGCTAAGCTAAGATGCAATTCTTTTTTTTTTAAAGATTTTATTTATTCATTTTTAGAGAGAGTGGAAAGGAGGGAGAAAGAGAGGGAGGGAAACATCGATGTGTGGTTGCCTCTCCCATACCCCCCAAATGAGGACTTGGCCTGCAACCCAGGCGTGTGCCCTGACTGGGAATCGAACCAGCAACCCATTAGTTCACCAGCCAGCACTCAATCCACTGAGCCACACCAGCCAAGGTCTAAGGTGCAATTCTAAATTAGGCAGCCAATCATTTATGGGGGAGCCTAGATAAGTAAGACACACAGAAAAAAGCACAGCTATTTACACAGAATCTATCGAAGTTTCATTGGATAATTAAGAGTTTGCCTTCTGCACTCTGAGGAAATTTGATTAATGGAATCATGATAAATTAGAGCTGAGAGAAACTCCAGAGATCATCTAGCGCAAATGATGAATTTTCAAAAATGAGGATTTGGGAACTCCGTAAGGGGTTCTGCTCTCTGCTCAAGGTCACATGGTGAAAGTTAGGTCACATGTTCAGACTTGTTTTTTTTTTCTGTGCTAGTTAGGCTGCTAAAGAGAAGTTCAAAATTATGTTCATTGAAAGCAAGCCTTTTGGGAAAAGATTGTGGACTATTCCAACATGGGGAAAACCAACCTTCAACTAAAAATCATTTATTTGTACATTCAAAGTATAGGCCCAATATGAACAGAAGGCTAATATTTGAATTTGATTCTGCTCTACATAGAATGTTTCAGTTCATGTCCACACACAGGCAATGGGATGGAAAAGACACCTTGTATTAGTGACTGTGGCATGGGGGATAGATAGTTGAAAAGGAACCTGGAATATTTAGAAAAACTGTGAATTCAGTAACGAGCAATAGCCCAGGGAAGCTGACCAGGACCTGACTATGGACAGTTCTGCTTATTAGAATAGGTCAGCCTCACACTGATGAAAAAGCTGCTTTCCTGAAATTCTCACCATTAATCCTATTTCTCTCTGGATCAGTACATAGTAAGTTTGTTTCTTCTTCCACAAAATTGCCTTTAATATTTAAAAACAAATTTCCATTTCCTTTCATTATCTTTTTGCTAAGTCATTCACCCCCTGATCTGGCAGTAGTAAATCCTCATCTAACGAGACTTTGCAAACAGCCCCAGATTCAGCTACCCTCCTGGGATGTTCTCCAGTGACACGGTGATATGTAGGGATTCTGAGTAATTTTTTTTTCGAAATTTTTTTATCCTCACCTAAGGACACTTTTTCATTGCTTTTTAGAGAAAGAGGAAGGGACACAGAGCAACATTGATGTGAGAGAGAAGCATCGATTGGTGGCCTCCACGCATGCGCACACCAACAGGGATGGAACCTGCAACCTGGGTATGTGCCCTGACCGGAATTGAATCTGCAAACTTTCCATTATGGGATGATACTCCAAACAGCTGAGCCACGCCAGCCAGGGGGGATTCTTAGTAATTCTTAGCCCAAATATTCCACCTTCTACTCTAGCTCTCTCTCACACTGCCCCCATTTTTCTTGCTACACCTCATGGCCCTATTATAAGATTAATTAAAATTTGTATCTGTGAAATGGCTCTGAAAATTACTGATGCATGGACATGTACATTTATACAATAACTCTATCAACCTTTCCTTTTCAGTGGACTGGACTCTCTTATCTCAAGAACTACTCCTTTGATATATAAGAAAATAACAGAGGGAATATTTAAAACCGTATTTCCAAGGCTCAATGAGCTAGACAACCCCTTCGCTGTGCCAGCTGCCTCTGCCTAATAGGGAGTCAGGCCAAGAAGCCAAGGCTGACAAAGGAGAGGTCTGAAGCCCACATCTGTGGCCAGGATCTCCCGTGTCCCTCCTACAAGTTCCACGCACCGACAGTGCCACCAAAGCCAAGCACGCTTGTTATCCCTGGGTTTATGATCATATTTTAGTGTGCCTGTAACTGGTATTTGTATGATGGAAAACTGTTGAGGTAGTTTCACGCTACATTATCCTCAGGGAAACCCCATGGCACAGGTAGACCAAACATCATTATTCCTGCTTTTAGATGGGAAACGGAGCCCCAGGAAGACCCACTGCCCCACCCCCACACCACACAGACACAGACCAAACTGGTGGGTCCCAGAGACCGAGAACTCCTCCGACCGCAGATTCAGCATTCCAACTGCTGCACCACGCAAAGCGTTCCACTTTAAAGAATTATTTTGCAAGAATCATCTGTCGTTGACTTAAACTTGAACAAATATGGACCAAGAAGGTGCAATTTTCCAAGATTACTGAAGCCAAAAGGACAAATTTGCGGTGCATTACCTTCCAGAGTGGGAAGTCAGGCAGTAACCTGGCCAAATAATGTGTAGTAAGTGAGGAGGTCGAAAGCATTATGGGGTGGGGGAAAGAGCTAGGCAAGGAGGATAATGAAAGCCAGGGAACATGAGGAAGTCTCATCTTATATATTTAGAAATAGAATATGTTTCAGGTATTGATGGAATACGGTCCATCAAGATAAACTGGAGAAAGGGCAGAGAAATGCCATCCTCTGGTATTTCCAGAGGAGGCACACCAGCTCACACAGTAGGAGCGGGATGTTCGGATCCTTAGCTCCCAGTGCAATGCAGATGGACAGGGCTGATGTTCAGAGTGGACTACAGTTCCAACTCTGCATGGATCCCAGCTCACAGCCCTGGAAAGACGTGTGGCCTGTCCTACACCTCATTCCTCAGACCTGGAAAGCACGCATTCACCATAAGGAAAGCTCCTCGGGAACACAGGCTGTGTCTAGACGAAGCTTTCCAGAGGGTAATAAATTGTACATGAAAGAAGTACTTGTCATAAGAACAGTAGACAAGGGATTCTGAAGACACGGAGGTTTACACTACCACTGTGGCTCAATGCATCATCTGTCACTTTCCGGGGAAAGGCAGGCATCAGGGGGGGTGACAGATGTCGGGGCTTGCGAAAGCCCTCCAGCTGACCAGCATCATTACCCTCAGCCCTCCTCCCACCATCCATCAGTGTTCTGAAGCAGGCGCCCTGCAGCCTGAGATTCAGCACGCTCATTTCCCTTTCCCCGCTCATCCTGGAGAGTCCTGCTGAATTTTCCATATTCTCAACAGAGCACTGGGGTCTAATGACATGCCCTCCCAATCTATCACAGGAATCCAAGAGGTTAAATAATGCAGAGAAAAGAAAGGCAAGGTACCCATCGCCTGAATTTCAAACATACTCAATCTATATTTATCAAGAGTCTACTGTGCTCAAAAGCACCTAGTATGTACATAATCTTCATCTGGGTGTTGTCTGTGGGCATCCTCTACCTTACCTTCCTTTAAAAGTGTATTTCCTTCCTAAATTTGTATTCACTGAGCAGTGTGCCTTTGGAACAGGAGACGGCAAATATGTTCAATTTTCCTGCTGACTTTGATCAATTAATCATGCCTACCTGGGATACCAGGTGGAAGGGCACAGAAATCATTCAGCTCCTCTGAAGCTAGTGCCACGATGGATTAGCCATGTCTGCCATAGCCTCAGTAGATAAAAGCTTCTGACCTGCTGCTGTGATTTAGAAAAGTATTAGAAAAAATGGCAACAAAAACAAAAAAAAAAAACAAAACAAAACAAATCACAGATACTCGGGCAGTTTTTAAAGCTTTCAGAAACGTCAGTGATCATAGTCACTTTGAACCTCACATCTGGTTACAGGTTCAAAGTCAGGGTTAAAAGTCACACATTAAAACATGAAAATGTCACGCATAGGAACATATCTCATGGGTCTTTTTGATCAGACAGCCTTGAGCTCAGAGTCTATTTCTGTGGATTGCTAGCAGAGAGAATTCAGATAACTTATTTATCCTCTGTACTGCTTCATTCATTCATATATTAAGAAATGACAGCAAAAGTGCCCACCTTTCACTGATGTGAAGACCAATTAAGCCCTGGATATAAGGGAAGTATCTGCCACAGAGCCTGGAGGAGGATAGAAGGCTCAGTAAATGGTAGCTATTATTATACTTAAACATAATTTAGGGCACAATAAATTATTCCTTTCTGTGTTTTTAAAACACTGTTCATAACATTATGGTGGAATTATTGCCCTGTAATATAATTTTATTTTTTACCATTTATCTTTCCTTTATTGTGAACTGTACCGGCAGAGGGGCCAGGTCTTATTCCTGGATTCCCAGGGTACACTTTAATGCCTCATGGAGAGTAGGCCGAAAAAGGTGTGCATCGGGTGAAAGAGAAAAACAACAATAAAACATGTAAAAGCTTGTACAGTCATGTCCATGTACCTCATTTGCTAGCAAAGCTTAATTAAAAATCAGACATCTAAAGAATCTTTCATTGATTTCATGCTTTTCTTTGTACCCATTCCAGCCTTTGGCTAAGAAATGGAAAAGTCGCGCCACAGAAGAGAACATGTACACAGAGAAATAGATGTTTGGGGGACCTTGTTCCAACACCCCATTAATTGCCACAATGGACAAGAAGCCGTACCCTGATTATGGTTGTGGATATTTATATTGTTTCTAATCTTCAAATAATATTTTAAAAATGTACATTCCTAATGCATTTCTCCCCTATTGAAAAGTCTTCAGTGGCTTCCTATCTGACGCTTACAATAAAACCCGAAGTTTTCACCCAAGCTTGTTATATCCACAACCTCGGGACAGGCAGACCCATACGATAGACTATTATGTCATTGTTATAAAGGGTAAAGAGGTAGATAAGCACTGGTATAGAATCATGACTAAGATATGATGACGCTAAGTCAGAATTCAAGTTGCAGAGCAGGTTGAGTCATACAGTACAACTTGACTAAAATGTGTAAAAATATGTGGACGCTCATACCTGAAGGTCACACTAGAAACTGGTAGCAATGGGTGCCCCTAGGAGGGACCCAGTTTACTTAGTGATAGGGATTAAGGGGCACTGATTTTTTACTGTACACCCATGAGTACTTTCTGGATCTTGCAAAGGACATAAGCACCCTTTTGCTCATTGCAGTGTTATTTAAAATCACCAATATTTGGAAGCAGCCCGAGTGCCCATCGGTAGATAAGTGGATTAAACAGCTGTGGTTCATTTATACAATAGAATACTACTTGGCCATAAAATGAAGACCAAAAGAAGGGGAGGGGAGAAAGAGAGAGAGAAAGAAAGAGAGACACAGAGAGAGAGTTATGTACACAGATATATACATATGTATGCATGTGTCTGTTTATTATAATTTAAAATAATGTAATCACTGTACGCCAACCTATTTAATATCCTGTTTTTCCCCTACAATCATGTCATGTAAATTCCTTCAAGTCAAGAGATAGAGTAATAAGTTGTACAATTTCTGTAACATTCACAATATGCAACCAGTCTGCTTCGAATAGAAATTCACTGTTTTCCCTTTTCTTGGCACAACAAATTGTGATACAACCAAATTCCTACACAGGCATTGTGCCCTCACCTAAGGATGCATTGTGTTTCTGGGATGGCGTCCCACCAGGGGATGTCGGGGTCAAAGGATACTTTTAATGAAACAGATATTGCCATACTGCTTTCCAAAGAGGCTATAATAAAGCACATTTCCACTAGCAGTACGGTCAAGTCCACTTTCCTCTGTATCCCTGCCAGCCACAGGTGTTTTTGTCCTGTTCGTGGTGTGTCGGGCCTAAGGGGCTGTCTCATTAATTTGCATGACTGATGATTGGAGAGGTGAGCACATTGCCTTTCTGTGCATTGCTTAGTCACAGTCTCCACTCACATTTCTAGTGGGATGTTGGAAAGGGCTCTTCAGTCAAATGGATGTTTACTCATATTGTTTACATTAATTAAAACAGTCTCCCCAAATCCATCCCTGTTTTCTCTTTACTTGATCTATGAAAACTTTTTCTGTACGAAAGTTTTTCAATTTTGTATGGCCTATAAACATATGATTTGGTTTTATCGTATCCCTAATACTACATGAAGCATCCTAAATATTCATTTTCTAATACTTTATTATCTGATTCTTTTCGCTTGAATCTTTAACACCCCTGGACTTGTGTTTTGGGTAAGATGGGGATTAATTTTCCTCTCTTCCAGAGGGATAGCCAGCTATGCCAATACCATTTGTAAAGAACCCATGTTTTTCTACAGGTCAAAATATTACTGTCATTGTGTATTCACCTTTCATTTATCTTCAGATAGAGTTCTGGATTCTCCAATTGGTTTTACTAATCCGTATGTCTATTTATACTCCTGGGCTATGATAAGCCGACTTGAGTGGCTATTTTAAATGATATTTCATGTAAGTTAAGTTCTCCCTTTCTATTTTTTTGCATGCTTTTCTTGGCAAATCTTACATTTATTCATTCATAGAAGCTCTTAGGATAATTTTATCCAGCTTCAAAAGAAAGACATGTTAGGATTATAACCACAATTATACTGAAACTGTGCACTGATTTCAGGAGCACTGCCATTTTATTTATCAACCATTGCGTATCTTTCTGATTTATAGATCTTAACACAAGTTTGTAGAAATTTTATTTATGAAAGTTTCTACTATTTTCATATTGTTTATTAGTTAGATTTTACTGTTCTTTTTTCTCACCACTGTGAATATAATTTTGGTTCCACTTCAATTCCTAAATGCTTATTGCTATATCAAAGCAGAGCATTTCTTTTTGAAACTTTATCATATCGAATCTCTTTACTGAATTCTTTTATCACTTGAACGAGACCTTTGTTTTTCATTTTTCACTATGGGCTTTTGTGTAGGTGTAAAATAATTTTATTATCTAAAGGATATAGGTCCATTACTTTTCTCCTTATATTTATATCTTTATTTCAATTTATTTTCTTACTCCATTTCCAGTACTTTCAAGAAAATATTCTCTAACAATGGCTATACTTATTTAGTTCTTGACTGAAATGGTTTTAGTGATCTGTGATTGAAAATAATACTTGCTGTTAACTGTTGATAACTTTAATTATCTTTTTTTAAGATTTTATTTATTTGTTTTTAGAGAGAGGGGAAGGGAAGGAGAAAGAGAGGGAAAGAAACCAGTGTGTGGTTGCCTCTCGAGCGCCCCTACTGGGGGCCTGGCCTGCAACCCAGGCATGTGCCCTGACTGGGAATCAAACTGGTGACCCTTTGGCCTGCAGCCCAAGCTCAATCCACTGAGCTACACCAGCCAGGGCACTTCAATACTTTTTTATTCCTACTTTTGCTTTATTAGTAATGGCTAGTGACTTTGATCATGTGACTTGCCATTATCTGTGAATATGCTCAAACTTTTTTCTATACTTTTTATGTTTTTTCTATATTTTCTGCACTTTTTCTGCATTTTCCTTTTTTATTATTGAGTTATAAGGGTTCTTTATTATATTACGGGTACCAGTCTCTTATGAAATATCCAGTTTTTGCCAGTATTTGTGGCTTATCTTTCCACTTTCTTAAGGGTTTTATTTGCAGCTCACCCATTTTTAATTCTATGAAGTCCCATTCACCTACTTCTTCTCTTGTCCCTTGGGCTTACCCATTACATCTAAGAAGGATCCGCCCAACTTGAAGACAAGAAGGTTTACTCCTATGCTTTCTTCTACGAGGTTTCTGTTACAAGTTGTAGCTGTTACTTTAACTGGCAGGATTAGGTCGTCCTGGCAGCCTTGCAAAGCCCTTTGACTAGAAACAGAAGAGCTTATTTCCAGACTCCCAATTCTATTCTTTTCATCTATACCAACCCCCAAGCCAGTACACCCTTGTCTCAATGACTGAAACTGACAAGTGCTAAGGTTAAAAAAGTGTGAGTGTTCTAACTTTGTTCTTCTTCAGGGTTGTTTCTACCAGAGCTATGGCTTTTGAACATGCAGAGGAAGAAGCCTACCAATGTTCTAAATTCTAATAGTGGCTTTATTCAAATTTGTGGTTGTTTCATTCAGTTTTATCAAGAGATCAATTATGGACTTTTTCTCATCTCTACTGTTTCTTTTAATTCTCTAATTCCTCTGTCATTTCCATCACTGCAGTTCCAGAACAACGTGAAATAATAGCAGTGGCTGAGTTAATTCTTCACCATTCCTGACTTCAGTGAGAATTATTTTTAAGGCTCAAGTGTTCATTATGATGTTGGCCATTAATCGTATTTAATGTCCTTGATCAAATTCTTTCTGGTTTGTTAAGACCTCTTGATCAGGAATGAATCTGGGTTTTCTCAAATTTCTGAGTCTTAAGTTTCCTACCTGTAAAAATTGAGGCTAGCCTTAATCCCAAAGCCCAATCAAATAAAAACTGACACAACTGGGTTCTTTTAACCTCTCCTCTCCAGCTCTGAGATAAGAATATCTCCAAGCCTAGACTCCTCGTGGGTGAAAAAAACTCTAATTCTACTCACCTTGCAGTGGTTTAAGGACTAAAGATAATATAGGTAAAGTACCTGACATGAAATAAACATCTAGGAGATGGTGACTTTTATTTGTTTTACTTATAAACCTTTCCAGCTCTCAGATGCTGTGGCATATTCCGTATGTAGATTCTCCTGACCTAGAGTCGCCTACCTCAGAAACTAGATGGCCAGGTACACTTTCAGCCTAACTTGAAAGGAGTGGAAGTTTAAACTTTGGCTTGCTAAAAGGGTGGACTGAACTCCCCGTCAGATCCCTGATGGTTTACTTGTGGCATGTAAACCTGCACCAGAAACAAGAAAAAAAAAAAAAAAAACAGTGCAACTGAAAGAAGCATGTGTATCCAGCTCACACAACCTCACACCAGAATGAGTGCCCTGCCGCACACGGGTTCAGAGAAAGCTCAGAGCTGTAAAGCAGCCATTCAGTCTCAGACACGGGCCTCACCCGCATCCTGTGACTTCATTGTGACACAGTTTATCAGGCTATCGACCAAGGCATCTTTTAAGGTAAATAACAACTTGTGGCGACAAATCGAGTAACCAACATGTATGTCTCATGTCTTCTGGGTCAAGCAGCAGGTCACCGTCAAGCCAGTATTTGATTCTTAGTAAGTATGAGTGAATGCCTGCACAGATCTGTAATTGAAATGGACAAATGGATGGACACATCGGTAAATTAATTAACAAGTTAATCAACAACCTTCAGCTTTTCCCATTCGATTCCAATTCACTAGGTTTAAACATAGAAAAAATAATAATTTATATGCAACCATGTGAAAAGACACCCTTAAGATTAATCTCTATCACTATAATCATTGCTGTTAATTAATTAGTTGGTTTAGCTAAGTCAATTGGATTATGGAGGGGTGTGCAAAGACTGAAACAGTGTCTTTGCACACACCTCCAAGCATACACACACACACACACACACACACACACACACACACACAGGGTCCAGCAGAAGTAACACCTGCTTCAGTGTGGTTGGTAGGGTAATAATACGGGTGGAATAATTCATAGTTTTAATTTGAACATTTCACCTAAAATATCCTGTAGCTTGCTTGAATATGATATTGTTATGTTACAGAATTACATGCTTATGATTTTGTAATAAAAAGGGGCATTATTTGTGCCGGTCCCTGCATATATATACACACACACACACTACATATAAGTATGTGCTATATATCCACATGCTATTACAAATACATGAGCATATATTTTATGTATATATAGCACATGGATATTCACACGACATTTGCATTTACATTTATATTCAGTGTGGATTCCAGGATTATTTTTGCAGGACTCTCTAGCTCATGAATTCACCGTGAACAGCTGGTTTTTGAAAGGGACAGGGAGGAAAGAGAGTTCAGGGTCCCCAGAGGGGGTACATAGAAACCCTGCCGCTCTTTGCCCTATTCCTCCCCAGACCCCAGCCTCCGCCCAGATCCCACCACAGGTGGTCCTGAGGCTGTCTGCCAGGGGTTACAGAGGCTCTAATTAATTCTTTGTAATGGCTCAGAATTTTCTACCTCTGTTCCTCTCCAGTGTCCCAGCCTTGCAAACAAACTGCCCCACCTCCGGAGACCGCCCTGGGAAGAGCCTATTAATAAATAATTAAGTTTGGAGACTCCTGCCTTGGCTGAGTCATGACTGGAGCGCACGTGACAGCCGTCTCCATGGCGACGCACTAACAGGAGCTGAAGGGCTGTTTCTCTTTTCATAGATGTGGAGCGTGTGGGGGCAAAGGCCCAGATTCAAAAGGGATTTGTTACTGTGCTTTTCGTTTTCGTTTTATTTTCAGAAAAATCCGTGACCGGTTTTAGAATTCAAGAAAGATTACGTTTCTCGCGCACGAAATACCATCTACGAAGGGGTGTGAAACCTTCCTCTGCCTCCCCTCCCACCCGGCAGGCTCCTCCGTTCTCCGATGCACAGGTCTGCGGCATCCCGGCCCCTGCACGCTGTGTGCATTAACCCCCGGCCACTCTGCCCCTCCCCCCTTAACTAGGTCTGCGATTGAAACTAACATTCTGCAGGACACAGAGAACCCGGATTTTGGACTAAGGCTGGGCTGAACTCCATGCCCAACCCCTTCCAGCCACTCACTGTGACTGTGACGTAGGAAAGCTGCCGGAGGCTCTGAACCGGTTTCCTGGCCTATCAAGTAAACACCAGAATCGTTTTGCAGGGTTACAGTGAAGCTCCAAGGAGGTACCACAGATGAGGGGTTTAAGAGAACAGATGTTTTGTCCATCCAATGGTCTGGATTTCCATCTTCTCTTTGCCTTTTGCTCACTTTCTCTCTTAGAGCACATGAATTTCTCTAAGTCTCAATTTCTTAGCTGAAACATTGAGCCAACAATTGCCTAGTTCGTGGATTTATTTGGAATATTAATTTACTGGATATTAATTTAACTTCTGGCAGTGATGTGGTTGGGCCAGTCATCCGTCACTGGTAATAACACTGAAAACACCTCAGGTGGAACATGCTGACAGGTAGATTGGGTTCTGCTTTCCAGTAAAGCAAATTTCAGTAACTCGGCCCTGTTGGCCCCTTTGGAGTCTTTTCTCTCCCCCAGGAAGGTTCCCACGTGTGAACGTCGGCCAGGAAACGGCTCTTTTTCTTCCACCATTACTCAGGGAAAGAAGCAAGAAGGTGCAGCTACAGAGTTCTTTCTTGGTCAATATGCTATTTCCAGAAAGAAATTTCATGCTAGGTCCTCATTTTTCAATTCCCCTAAGATTTATTGAGCTTATCTCAATAACAGAGGCGGGTCTGGTGGGGGTTTTGTGATTAAAAGCAGAGAACACAGATGTTCATATATCTGTACGCTAATATTTATAGTGGCTTTATGTATACTAGCCAAAAAAAAACTGGGAATGCCCCCATGCCCATCAGCAGGTGACTGGATAAAGAAATTGTAGCTATGTCCACATAAAGAGATACCACTCAGGAAGAAAAAAAGAATTAACCCTCCATGCATGCAACCACATGGATGAATCTCAACGGAACTATGCTGAGTGAAAGAAACCAGCCGAAAAGCCGTCCACCCTGTATGATTTCATTTATATAAAATTCTAGAAGCTGCAAGCCAATCTGTAAGGTCAGAAAGCAGATAGTGGTTGCCTGGAGATGTAGCTAGGGAGGTTACAGATGGAGAAGGGCAGGTGGGAAAGACGGGGAAGGGCACCTGGACCCTTCTGGGGTTACCAATGGATATGCACTCACTCCCCTAATGGTGGTGCTTTCACAGGTATGTGCATCTGTCGAAATACAGCAAACTGTGTGCTTTCAAGAAATTGTTTATTGACTATAAATTACAGGGCAAAAAAAAAAAACAAGTAAAAAGACAAAACAAAGCAACAGGAAAACAAAACAGGGATCTGGAATCAGAGCCCCTGGGTTCAAATTTTGGCACCAACGCTCCTGAGCTGTGCGGTGCTGGCAGTTGTCCTGTCTTCTTTATTCCTGTTTCCTCCACTGTAAAAGGGGGAGAGTGTTAATCTACTGCGAGTATGAAACCTGCTGATCACGGAAAGCCCTCGAAACAAGGTCCAGCGCAGTCAGTACTCAATAATGTCAGTTACCATCATGTGCACTATGGGTCCGGCAATTCACAGACAGCCTCTCTCACCTGATCCTCCCAACAGCCTGGTGAGGAGCTCCTGCTCACCCCACAGAGCTGGAGGCTGATAATGCCGTGTCATGTAGTGGCAGACAACGCCATCATCACTCATCTGGCCTAACTCCACGTCCTTCCCGTAGTATCTCTGACATGCTACGAGTCTACTCCAAGGCCCGGAATAACCCTCCTAATGCACGCTGAGAGTGGCTGAGGGCTCTGCTCAGTGGTCCCCACCATGAATTTCTGGGTCTTTTCAGCCAAAAGACTTCCTGGTTTTGGGTTCTGGTACTTCCAACTGAGTTCTCCACAGATTCATCAATGGGTCATGCATCATAACTGGGTCCTATGTGTAAGATTTCCATGTCTTCAACATGGCTTTTTGTATTTGCATTCTTTCTGCCTTTCCTCCTTTATTTTCCTTTTTTCTTCTATTAATTGTTTGTTTAAACAAGCACTTAGGTGAACGGAACTAGTATGTGGCAAAGACCCCTAAGAACTGGGCAACACGGAGGGTGATTAGGGCTGTTTTGCATGGGCGGTCCACAGAGCCTCAGTTCGACCCTGTGTGCTGACCCGTCCTGGACCTGCTTGAAGGAAGGACAAGAAAGGAGGGCAGCTGGGTGTGGGCTCACATCCCAGCGTTTACTGCCTGCTGACCCTGGATGAGCCGTGACCTTTCTCCAAGTCTCAGAATGGTCTGTGAAACGGCAACCCTAACCCTGCTTTGGAAGGCACTTTCTGGTGCCACTCGAGCCTGCACCATCATTGACCAGCCTCATCACTGGTTCCTTGTAACAAGGTCAGCATTGTGTTTGTTAACAGAATTGGAAGTTCAGAGAGGTTAAATGATGCCATTTATGAAACCAGCTAGTGGTAAAACAGCAACGAAAACCCTCCTCGTGAGAGCCCACCTACCTTAAAGAAGCCACGTGAGACTCAGCAATATGATATCGAGTACAGAGCACACTCTCTAAGGTGCAAATCACTGTTTACTAGGAAGGTGTGGGGAGGCGCTGAGAGATGCCCCGGAGACTGGGGACTTGGAAGTCAGTTTTCTCTGTCTCTTACTAAATACTAAATACCTATGTGTTTTCCACAAGTTATTTCCCTTCCATGTGACTCAGTTTCCTCACCTGTAGAATAAAATACTGCCCCCACCCCCCATAATTACTGCTAGCTAGTGACTTTTACAAAGAATCAAACTATTTTCTTACGATCACTCGAACTGCCCTCTCCCGTGGAATTCCACAGGTCCCTTCCTAGAAGAGGGTTGCTAAGAAAAAGGAAAAAGAGGGGGTAAGGCGGGACTCAGAGAAAGGATCTCAGAAGACATTAGGCCTGTGTCATAGCCCATCGTGTTTTAAGATTTCATTTTCTCTTTTTCATGCTGAATGATCTCAATTACTGTGAGCACACTTCACCAAGTCTTATTTCCCAGAGACTTAATCATTCTCTTTGCTTTGTTCTGGACGTTTTCAAATGTCCTGAAGTGTGCTCTTCCAGGAAAAGGGAACCAAGCCAGAGAGAGGCTGACGATTGTCCATCCCAAGTAAAGACCCAGGCATTTGTCTGCAGAACTCTGGGAAGCTGGGCTGACATGACCATCTAGCTGTTATAATTGTTATAGACAGCAACACCCCAAATTCTAACCAGACGTTTCTCAGTCTGAGTTCTTCAGTTTGTCCATTTGTCTATTACGCACCACTGAAATAATTTACATGATGTGTCAACAAGTTCCCTTCTTAGAACTCCTTCACCCCTGAGGTCAGGGCTGGGGTAGGGAGTGGAATCCATAAGTTCCTAGATTGTCTCAAAAGCATTTTCATACTTACAGAATATCATCACATCCACACTATCCTAGGACTGATGTCCTTCGACCACAGCCACCACCTGGCTTTGTGAATAAAGTCTGACTGGGACACACACTTCGTGTGCACATCATCTATAGCAGCTTTGGCGTCAGAAGGGCAGAGGTGGGTATTTGCAACAGATGCCTTATGGCTTGCAAAGCCTGTCATATGCACTAATGGCCCTTTCGGGTGACATTGCCAACCCCAGGGTCCTACAAGACACAGACAAAAAACTCTAGTGGTCACTTCAAGGCAAATCCTAAAGGTTTAAGGGGTGGCAAAACACAGGTGGGTCACTTCCTTACTTAATCCAGGGCCCATTTTTCTTTTAAGTCAAACTGAGAAAATGAACTCCAGATGGAGACATTTTCACCCTGACCCAGCAAAAGTTACTGATCCCCTAGGACCTCTGCCACGTGACTGTGTATTTGCAGAGGGCTTTTGCCCCTGTGATCATTAAATTACCACTAAAACATCATCAGATTGATATCAAATAGACAAGAAGAGTGTTTGTTCTATTTGCCTTTTGCAAAGGATCTCAGTGGAGCTCAGAGAAGGTCAACAACCACTGACAGCATTCTGACAGCAACTGTCGGGGGGCCTCTGCGCACCGCGGGGCTCTGGCAAACTGTCTTGGCAATCCACGTAACAACTTCCTGCAGCAAGAGTTCTTTATTGTGCCCATTAGGCAGATGAAGAAATGGAGACATTAAATAAATTAAGAGGGTTGCTGAAAGCCAAGCACCTTTTAAATACATTTGTGCCAAGTCAACAACCCAAGTACTGATCTTAGGCTTTATTTTTAATTGTAGAGAACTGAGACTTTTAGTTCTGCAGGATTCAAGGGAGACCTAGGATGCAAATGGCATTTGAAGCCACACCTGACACATTATTGAGTACCTCTTAGGTGCCCAGCTATGGGGTGGAGGGTGGGTGCAAGGCTGAAATTATAAGAGAAACTGGTATTTGGTAGTATCCAAAGGCACAGTCCCTGGGCGTGAGGTCCCCCATACCTGCTCCCAAAGCTCCTCAGTATGGCAGAAGGATATGAAGGAATATCCGGAGTTATAGGAAGAGAAGAACCACAGCCCACCCAGAAGCCCATAACAATGGCTTACAGGCCCTACTAGAAGCAATCTCATCACATGCAGCTGCCGTGATCAGCACCTTCCCAGCCTGGAAGAATGGGCAGGGGAAGCCCTCTAGCCGATGGGCTACCCTCTCACACTCACTCTGAGCAGAGAGATGGGTCGGTGGGTTAGAGAGTCTTTCGTGTGACTGGCCAAACGCAAAACTAATGTCATAACCAAGCCATGCTGAACATTGTTAGAGACATGAGACAGCCGACAGGCTAAGCTAGGGGCTGATGGCAGCTGGGACAAGAACGGGTTCACGGGGTTGCGGAGGGAACGAACACAGAAAGCCATTTCATGTTTGCAAAGGTATGTGCTAAAAAGAGGAACAAAGCCAAGGTCATTCCCAGTGTGGACATCTCTCATGGGTCATTTTGAAAAGCCAGGAGACTGAACACCAATAGGTAAAATAAAAGCACAGTTTGGGTGATTTTAGAAACATTTTCTAGCGTACTTACTAAGGTGCAAATCCATCCAAAGGCAGCCCCAAACCCAACAGAAAGCCCTTGACTGAATAGTGAAGAAGGGGGCAGATGTCAGGACCGTGCCAGAAAATTAATGCTTTTACTGCCAAACCAGGAGGTGAGCCTCAAGGCATCCTGGTTCCTGTTAACAATGCAGGTGCCATGGTTAGTGAAAGGTTGAGAAATAGAGGAAAACAAGCAATATGAGGAAATAGAAAATTTTAAATACCAGGCGTAAGCCCAGGAAGCCTTCCCGCCCGTATTTGTCTGTAAACAACCAATAAGGTATAGAGGCGCCAATCCCCTGAGCCAATAGCTAACTGCCACATCCTGCTTCTGTGCAAACGCTTGCTTGCTCTGCTATTATAAAAACCCATAGCCTGTAAGCTCAGGCGCAGCTCTCATTTGGTTGCTCTGCGGAGCACAGTGACTCCGGTCACATTTGGGAGAGTCCGCCCCTGCGCAGGTAAAAACTTTGTTTGACCAATAAAACATTTTAAGAGTCTATTGGTTCCTAGTTTCTTCACTCTCGCTTTCGAATATAACAGCAGACAAAGGAAGATTTTGACCCTGCACATGTGTCCTCTGTCCTTAAGGTAAGAGGGAGCAATGAAGCAGAAAGCTGACAAATGACTGAGTAAGCACCACCATGGGAGTGAGATGTAGCTGAGACAAAGGACCATTCAAGTGAAATACATAGAAACCATCAGCTCTGACATATCGTCATCGAAGTAACGCAGTCCTTGCGTGGCAGCCCTATCGGCTGGCAGGGTGTTTAGCCTTCGAGGATGCATGAGGAGAGATGCATGGTGCCCTCCTTGGGGAAAGGAAGCTGGTGTGGTCCTCCTGTCCCTCATTTCCTCAATGTGCCCTACTTCTTATTTTGAGATCCCTGAATATTGTTCTCATAGCTTATTTCTCCCAGAATGCACTATTTGCATTTTTCCAAATTGTATTTTTTTCCCTTCCTCTTTCTTTGCCATGTTTCTAAATCCGGGTTCACTCTGCTAACAAAATCAGCTGCCCTGTCAAGTTTAATTCATCCGCTGTGTGCTTCTTCATCCACATGATTAAGAAAAATGCTGAATAAGATGGGGTCAGTGTCGCAGTTTTTCTAAAAGGCTGTTGTTGCCACTACCCTCCCACTCCCCAAGCCACCCACTGGCAGGGTTCCGGCCACAGCTCACCTCCAGGATGGTTTCAATTCCCCGATGGGCTATTGTTTTGTGAAGTGCTCTGTGCTGTGTATGAATAAAGGCAAGACTGGAGACATTCACTGCATTTTATATGGGTCCTCTCGTTCACTCATTAAAGCCAATAATGACGTTGAGATTTGTCTGGCAAGATTTCCATTATTACTATTGCTACAATTAGGTTTGTGTGCATTGTTCTGCTCATTTAGATGTTTACACACACAGCCTTCTTATAATCTGCATGTCCTTATTTTAATTTGCTGTTAAGAAAGTTAAGTTCAACTCTGAGCCTGCTGCTTATAGAGTTCTCCTGGAAGAACCAGGTGGAGGTTCAATGACAAACGCCTGTTTTCCAACTTCAAAGGAGTCAAAGGCAGCCCAGGACTATTTGCCAAGGTTTGGCTCTGGGTTGGCTTTCATGGGCCTGGACTAGGGGTAAAGGGTTGCTACTGAACACAGCTCCATATGCCAAGAACAATCCATCCGAAGTCCACGGTGCAAAGCTGAGGTCTAAATAGAGCGGTAAAAAAATCCAAGTGTCAAATCCAGGAACTGCAGGCAAGAATCAAAGCTGGTTCTACAAACACAAAAGAGTGGGTGGAAATGGGATCCAAATAAGAGCCCAGGAGGGCAGGGACATGAAATGGGCTGGGGAGCTGCGCTTTTATCAGCAGGAAGTGAAAGGGGGATAAAGACTGCCCATCATTTGCATCACCGTCACCAAGCCAGAGGTGAGCACTTTTATCAGAGAATGGGAGAATGTAGAATGCAAGGGGGTTCTTAAAATGATCAACATCTCCTTTTGGGTTCCGACGCCCCCACATCCCATATGCTGTCAGTCTGCACCCACAGTGAGGCTGTCCAGGCAGATAGCGTGTCACTGGGGATGATGCTCAGAGAAGCCTGGCACAAAGGAAGATCTGAAGGAGGTCACATCCACGGGTGTCAATGAGTTAAGACTTGTAGAGGTGAACGGGGGCTAAAGAAACAAGATTTTATGACACAGGTAAACAGGTAAATAGTAGCCTAAGAACTAACGGAAGTCACCAATAAGTTTTAAGCAGGACAGTAAAATATCCTACTTTTTGGTAGGATGAGTTTGGAGTAAGCTGCATTTTGGGTGGGTTTAAGACCAGAGCAAGGAAACGTCAGAGGAGACTACAGCAGAAGGAAGAGTCACTTGTGGCCCAAGCTGGGTGGTGGTAAGGAAAAAAGGTGGTCGCCTGTAAAAGTGTGAGAAGGGACATTAGACATGAGGATGAGATTGGAGGGAGCAGTCAAAGATGTCAGGTGGTTTACTTGGGGGTGCAGCCATTCACCAGAAGGCAGCCACTGAGGACAAGATAGGAGTACATTAGATAATAGGTATGATAACTGCACTTACTAACTCAATTTTGATACAGGGGTTAAATGACTGGCTTGTGGGGTCCACCCTTCAGCCAAGTCACTGTGGCTGAGAGAATGGAGTCCCATCACAAACAAGGGTGCTTTGGGCAATGACAAGATGTTTTGGTAAGTTAGGTTGGTAAGGAAGTAGAGTTATTCATAGACTTCCTCCTTCTTGATTCTTTTTGACTTGGCTAGGTATCTGTTTGTGCATAAATACTTTCCAGAAGACGTGAATCTGGCTTTTCTTAGTTTGGTGATTGCATGGAGAACCTCAAGACAAAGTCTTTGGTTTTAAGTGGAGGTGCAATGATGCTGGGGGGCTCAAGGATTTCATAACTGCATCCCAAATCTTATGACAGCTTTCCCACGGAGAATGAGTGTCCCTGACATCGTTGTCAGCATTGCAAGCTTCCTGCCTCTTACATAATACACGCATCCCTAAGAGGTTGTGTGGGGATCAATTTTTTATATTTGGGAGACAGTTCTAATCTCCATTTCTTCCCCTATACAATGGGGAAAATCAAATTCTATTTCAAACCCACCAGGAAGCATTATATTATCTAACAGCCATGCTGTGAATTTTCTCTGTGGCTGGAACATGGGTCCACTAATTGATCTGTTTTGCAAATTTGGATTTTTATCTACAGGCTTTCTTGAATCCATCTCAGAAAACCTGACAGTAGCTGAATGTGAAACCCAGAATGCTTAAGTTCTGCTCAGCAATTTAAGCAAATTACATCTATTCAAGGGTGATCGTCAGTGATCCAATGTAACTGGGTTCTTTTTTCCCCCACATTCTTTGCATTTTAATAGTCTCTGCCTCTGTAAGTAACAAGCACATTTCTGTAAAGAACCCATTTCAAATCTCTGCTTCAAAGCTCTGCTCTTCACCTTTGAAGAAATAAAGCCCAGGGAAGTTGAGTAAACAAACTGCAGATGGCATGCCACCTTCATTCAGAGAACATGCTGATTACTCAACAAAATGGCATTTAGTGCCAAAGAAGCCCAGAAGCTGAGCTGCTACCTCACCTCCCCAGTGGAATCTACTATTCCCACCTGGGGAACACCTAGAGGGAGCAGACAAGTGTGTCCAAAATTTCAATTACCAGAAGGAAAGAAAAAGGACTGACTCTTTTTTTGTGAGGAGTGGAATCACAAAAAGGTCTTTCTTTGTGGACCAAGTATATTCCAAGCATGGTTCATCCTGTCTGGATGCCCAGTAGTGACCCGATCTTGCCCATGTTACACTCACTAGGTGCTTTACCATTTGGATCTAAAATAGTATCTTACTCCCTTCTCCTAGGCACCCCCCCCCCGCCTACTGTACCAGCCCTGAAATAGAGCTGCTATAAATAAATAAGACCGATAGTCACATTTTAGGAAGGGCAAGCCTTTCAGAACCCCTTTCTCCTCATAACACGTAAGTAAGGGAGTCACCACAATCCTAAAAATAGCCTGAATGAACATGACAGGTACTTGAATGCCATCAAAATACTCTAAGCCTAGGGGAAATCACAGAGTGATCAATAAAGGTTCAAGGATTTTGTTAAGTACATTTGCAGATAGGTAAAAATATCACTCCTAGTTTACTGATGAGGAAAGGGAGGCGAACCATGCCCTCTCAGAAAAGTAGATGTGTAACACCTAAATTGTTCCCACAACACAGAAACTGAGCAATCGACACCTCTACATAAGACTGTAACAGGGTGCAGCCAAGAGGGGGGCCCCAAAAAGGGAGTTGGAATGGGGCCCAGAACTCACGGTGTCCAGGAAATATTAGAGGGACATATAAGATGTCCTCACCCCCTCCCCCACAGGTATGAGTTGGGGGAAGGGACAAATGGAGCAGGGCCATTGAGTTGTTTTGCATAGCAACAGTTTTGCAGATAACCTCCAGAATGGTCATTTAACATATCTATAACCTTTAACTGGTTTCACAGATATGTTAAACAGCTGTGGGCCATGCTCTGAGCCAGGAGGGATGGAAAGGACTTCCCCAAGGACGTGACTGGGGGAGGAACCCTAAGTTAAAGCGCCTGCGTGGGAGCTTGGAGAAGATTGGCTCCAGAAAGTGGGGACACACCTGCCCAGACTCATGATGGCATCCCAAAAATACTTGGAATATACGGGAACGCTGGCAGGTGTAACCGATTGTAGGAGGAGTCGGAAATAGGGCTGCAGAGGAGGTTTGACGCCAGTATTTAAAACAGAGACGCGGCAGCCATTGGGGAGGATCCATGCACTTTCACCAGAGGACAGGACCCGCAGCTCCATGAGGGAAAATCACCATGTGGCTTTAGCAGAGAATTGCCACTAGGCTTTGCCCGATTGGAGACCCTCTCGCAGCTTTGCCAGAGGGAGAGATTCCACGTGGTTTCACCAGAGTGCAGACCCCTACAGCTTTGGTGAAGAGGGAGAGCCACGAGGCTTTGCCACAGTGGGGACCCCTTCCCCACAGCTTTGGTAGAGGAGGGACCACGCAGCTTTGCGGTGCTCCCTTCGGCTGCGTGGCCTGGGAGCAAGAGAGACTGCCTGGAAGAAGGGTGAAAGAACTCTTGCCAGTAGGCCATGAGAAGGTGCCACATGGCTTCAGATTAACCAGAGATCCTGCCTGGAAGACGACACAGCTGACGGTGTCAAGAGCCTGGATCCCGGACGTGTGCTTCTCTTCCTTGCAATTACGGTACC
>PVKU01010329.1:0-15074 GCA_004027475.1 Anoura caudifer | reverse complement strand
ACTGTGGGTATCCTAAAGGACTTTGATATTTTAATGAAGATGTTAAGTCACTACTTTAACTCTGTATAACATTAGTAAACACTTCCTTTCCTTTTCAGGAATCTCTGGCTTTGAGAGACATCTTTCCATAAGGCAGCGGACAATAACGGACCTTTTCTGTTGCTTGGTAACAGTTTTGGGGGGCTCGTCCGGGATCTTAATTGCCCGTGGAAGACTGACCCCCTCAGGTTCGAGAAAGACTTTGGAAGTGTTTTGCCAGTCTCGAGAACCTTCTGTTGCTCTGTAACAAGACTAGCATGGTTTAAAGGGCTGGGTCACCCTATTCTCTCCCCAACAAGTAGGACATAAAAGTGTAACAGGGTGCAGCCAAGAGGGGGGCCCCAAAAAGGGAGTTGGAATGGGACCCAGAACTCAGGGTGTCCAGGAAATATTAGAGGGACATATAAGATGTCCTCACCCTCTCCCCCACAGGTATGAGTTGGGGGAAGGGACAAATGGAGCAGGGCCATTGAGTTGTTTTGCATAGCAACAGTTTTGCAGATAACCTCCAGAATGGTCATTTAACATATCTATAACCTTTAACTGGTCTCATAGATATGTTAAACAGCTGTGGTCATGCTCTGAGCCAGGGGGATGGAAAGGACTTCCCCAAGGACGTGACTGGGGGAGGAGCCCCAGGTTACAGCACCTGTGGGGGAGCTTGGAGAAGATTGGCTCCAGAAAATGGGGACACACCTGCCCAGACTCATGATGGCATCCCAATAACCTTGGAAATACACGGGAATGCTGGCAGGTGTAACCGATTGTAGGAGGAGTCGGAAATGGGGCTGCAGAGGAGGATTGGCTCGGGGATTTAAACCCAGGCGTGGCAGCCATTGGAGAGAGATCCATGCGGTTTCACCAGAGGGCAGGACCCACAGCTCTATGAGGGAATGTCACCATGTGGCTTTAGCAATGCCACCACTCGGCTTTGCCCAAGTGGAGACCCTCTCGCAGCTTTGCCAGAGGGAGAGATTCCACATGGTTTCACCAGAGTGCAAACCCCTGCAGCTTTGATGAAGAGGGAGAGCCACGAGGCTTTGCCAGAGTGGGGACCCCTTCCCCACAGCTTCGGTAGAAGAAGGACCACGCGGCTTTGGGGTGCTCCCTTTGGCTGCGTGGCCTGGGAATAAGAGAGACTTTGCCTGGAAGAAGGGTGAAAGAACTCTTGCCAGTAGACCATGAGAAGGTGCCACATGGCTTTGGATTAATTAGAGATCCTGCCTGGATGACAACACAGCTGAACGGTGTCAAGAGCCTGGATACCGGACATGTGCTTCTCTTCCTGAGTTACCTACCCTGAATTAGGGCAGAGGGAGAGAGGAAGCGCTGTGGGTATCTGTGGGTATCCTAAAGGACTTTGATATTTTTTAATGGAGACATTAGGAAATAAACATTTCCCTTCCTTTTCACAAATCTCTGGCCTTGAGAGACATCTTTCCATAAGGCAGCGGACAATAATGGACCTTCTGTTGCTCTGTAACAAAAGGTCGCAGGAACTACCTTTCCCAAAGTAGCCTGGAAAAATGTCCATGACCATGGCGGGCGGGGGAACACTTCCTTCTACCCTTTAAGCTTCTCTGACTAGGCCTGCAAATTAAACTAATGTGAGACAGATTCACAGGAGAAAAGCAAGCAAGCTGCATTTAATATTTTTATGTGCATGAAAATTCTTATAAGAAAAATGGGCCTAATGTGTTTTATGGGCCCATCAAGCACATTGGGCCCAAAAGTGTTTGAAACACTGGAGAATAAACGGTGGGGTTGTGACAAGACCAAGCAGCATGGGCCAGGGCAGTGAACTGTGGATAGGGAAGGAAGAGGAGTTCTTTTAGTAGATGTGTTTGCGCAGATGCATTGCGGCACTGGCTGCCAATTTCTGGCGATAAACTTGGCCTCTTCCTGGTACAGGGAGGTAACCTTGCTCACGGGAGATTTTATGCCCTGCCTTTCAAGAGAACTGGGGAGATCAGAAAGTTCTTCCCACATCTGCTGTTTCTCAGGTGCCTTCAGCCCAAAATGATCAATATGTCCAAGCAGTATATTTGGGGGTGACATGCTCTGAACCCCTTCAATGACAAGGGACTCAAAACACTTGAAAGAGTGACAAGGATGTCTTTTGAGAGTGGGGGCAGCCAGGGTCATCCTAAGCCACGGGGCAGAGTTCAACACCTCCTGTTTTCCCTTCCAAAATCATTCAAGGCAGAAGACAATGCTGATTTGATCCAAAACAGAAAGATTTCAGAAGAGATGGTGGCTTACGTGCTGAGGAAATATTTGGCAGAGGGAAGACATGCGAGATCTCCAGGATGAGCACAAAACTCCCGCAGGGCACCGCGGCCAGTACAGACGGACACACAGACACGAGAAGCACGGCCCGACTCCTTTGCCCAAAGACCTGCCTGGCAGTGGGTGACTCACCTCCCGGCTCTGGGACCTCCGCTCTGGGACCTGTAAAATGTTTTAGGAATAACTGCCGAGTTATGTCTTCCATCCACTCTCCGGGGTCTGGGTCAAGGAGAGATTGAGACATGAGGGGTTGGTGAGGTTGGAAGTCTTGGGGAAACTACCCCAACCCCACCTGTCAGCCTGAAATGCCACTAAGGAAATAAAGGCAGTCAACACTTGAAAAGACAAAAACACACTCTACCTGTGGAGAGAGGCTGCTCGCAAGCACCCAGGTACTATTATTCAGGTGCTATGTATGTATTTACGGGTATAGGCAGATTCGATAAGTGGGAGCTAGATGCAGAATTATATCCCCTTCTTCACGAACAGACCTCGAAGGAGGACTCAAAAGCTGTATTTCTCTAATCCTTGCCTGGCAGGTCTCAGAAGGTCAAGGTTTTGTGTTGCCCTGGCAACAACTGATAGCATCACTATCTCCTGAAGCAGCCCCAGGGGGCTGCCTCTCAGCAGCACAGTAAGTGGTTCTGATGTTATCCTAGTTGCTGGGGAAACGCACCACCTTGCTCCAGGCAGGTAGGGAACTGATGGGGCTGATTTCCAACCATTTTGCCTGGAAAGGTCTATACAGGCGAATGCACTCCTCTCTGCATAAATTCTGTGAACAATCTGGGATCTTAGAGAGTTTTAGCCATGTGTTTCCTTTTCAAAAGCTCTTAAATGGTTCACCTTTACCACCTGAAATATAGTATTTACCATGGGGGAAAAAGGAGGGTTGATTATTGCTCTATTTTCAATGAAATTGCCACCTACACTAAGTGAGCCAGAATTACTCTTTGCTTCCCCAGTGTGCCTGCCCCTAATCAAGCCTGTATAGATTTTCTGCTCTGTCTGCAGGGGGAAAAAAAAATATCTTAAGATAATATTGGAACTTTAAAAGTAGGTTCATAAAAGCAGCGAAGTCTTGTTCATCATTTGAGTCGTCCTTGATCATCTATCTCTTAAAATGCATCCTCTGTCTGTCTGATGACCAAGGGCTTTAAAATTCAAATGTTAATGAACACCATCTTTATTACAATTAGGGCTTGGGGAAATGGCTCCGAAAAGGGAGAAAAAAATATTACCCAGCCGTTTTAAAGATGCTAATTAATGAAGTTTGTAAAGCTCAGAGAGGCCATTCTGTACAGCAAGGGGTTTTATATACTGAGAAATGGAACTCATCTAAAAGCAAAGCAAAACAAAACAAACCCGGAATAAAATACAATTGGAGTAGATGAACCCAAATCCTCCCCCAGGCGCTGACCCAGACTAGGGAGCTCCATCCCATGGCTGGATGAGTTTGCCCGCCCGTGGGCTGAGTGCACTACCGTTTCTGGATTCAGCTCCTCCTTCGCCGCTTAGCGGTTGGGACCTGTCTGGAATGTCCACTAGAAGGTGTCTCACCCATGTGATTTTAATCCGCTGCTTGCCCTCTGCACTGATCACATGCTCTCTACGGTGGAAGCGGAAATCAGGGAGACAGAGGCTTCCAGAGGCCTGGCTGCATTCTGCCCCCTCTCTCCTGGCTGGAAGCTCCTTTCATTTTTAACTGCGGTGCGGGCCACACAGGCCCCACCCTCCTCTCCATCGGGCACCTCTCTGACCTCAGTCGCTCACTCCACTTCCGAGTTTGGAGCTCACAGCAATGTTTTCCTGATGTGTGGATGGGGGTGGGGTGGGGGGATCCTTCAAAACACCTGCATTTAAGGTTCTATCAGCTTCATCGACGTTTATCCGCACTCAACAGGGTAAGTTATGCTTGATTTTATCTTTTTTACTACTGCAGGTTGTGGGAGCCTCATCCCACATTTGGCAGGAACCTCAGTCTCTCCCCACCTCCCCCCTCTCTCTCTCCCCACACTTCCATGGCCTGAACTCTCCCTTGAGTGAAAAAATAGATTCCTTAGTATAAATAAATAAATAAACAAACAAGGCCAGCTCTATAACAGAAAATCATTTCTGGGGCTTGATAATAATTTCCTAATACTGAAATATCAATCAGATAATCTCTTTGCTGTCTAGGGGAAGGGCTGGGGCTGGGGGCAGCTTAGCCCTTGTAGGAAAATAGCAGGTAAGGGCTGGGGAAGGGAGGGGGAGGGACTACAGCCTGGCGGACAATGTCTGGACTCCTGAAGCAGGGTTTGGAGGGGCCGAGGTGGCAGGTCTGCCCCTCTGTAAACAAATCTCTTTCCGACCTCTCCTTCAGAATCTGTCCGGTAATAGGGGGAAAAAAGGCACCTAGGCATCTGTTGTGAAATGAAATAAATTAGAATGAGAAAGAAATCGTCTGCAAACTGCATGATGGCGTACACACATTAAAAATATACAAAAGGAAGCCACAAGAAAGAAAAAAGAGGAACTGGCCTTCATCTGAGAGCGCAGATTATCTCCCAGGGGCCGGAGGAAGCTGCTTTACAGAAGTCAGGTGAAATGCACTTACTTGTAGTGAAGGATGGGTTTAATTATATACACTTTCATTATATTTCTGCATAAAAAGTACAACAGAGCTATCCTGTAATTATCCTATCAAGCAATGTTCATGCCATCCCAGAGGCTGTCGATGCCTTTGATGTTCACAGGAGTCAGATTTTACCTATCCAAAAATGCTTCAGGAGAAAGAATAATGTCAGAGCCCTCACAATTTGACTTAGTCCCCTGGATGGCCCATCCCTTACGATGGGGGTTCTACAGGGAAACATGTGTGCATGGATACGTAGGTGGATGAATGGAGAATGAATAGATAATTGAGGGTAGATAAATGGATTAATGATGAATGATGGATGGATGCTAGAAAGATGGGTAGATGGATGGATGGTGGATGATGGATAAATGAATGATGGATGGATGGATGAAAAATGGATGGATAAATAGATAAATGGGCAAATGAATGGGTAGATGAATGGTGGAAGGAAGGAAAGGAAGGAGGGAGACAGAGCTAAGACACTTGTTGGCCTCCTGCCAAGTGCCGACATTCCATTGAAACACCCCTGCTGTTCACGGTCTTACTCTGATCTGTACGGCCACCCACACCTTGTGAGACACCCATCCCTGTTCAGGTGCCAATGCCAATGCCAGCTCTTCCAGGATGTCTACCTCCCCAGGACAGTTCCCTCAGAAGAATGAGCCCTTGCGTTCTGCACCTTGACCCCCTCTGGCATCAAGGATTTGAGGGCTAGTGCACAAGCTTTACAGACCATCTGGAATGAGATTCCTGGAAGGCTGGTTCAGCACCCCGCTCACCTGGGCAGCAGCCTGATGTGCTCACAGGACGGGCTGGGGAGGGAGCTCACTGAGTCAGACAGACCCACACTCATCGGGAGGGAAGGCTGTAATCAGCTGTGGTCATGAACTCCTCCTGTGGGCACAGCCCACCCCATTCCAGAGTCCTGTCAACCAGGGCAGGCCTCCCTGAGGTACCTCACCCCTCCAGCAGCAGAGGTTTTGGATCAGTCTGGCTGCTGAGGCCCATGACTGGTCAGAACAACCATTATAAATCTCTCTTAGTCATGAAAGTTAAAATTGCAATCAGAAATTTTCTTGGAAGGAGGGTAGGTAATATTGGATCCTCTCTGGGGGAAAGAAGTTTGGGCCATCTCTGTTCCATCCCTCTGGTACCCTGAATGCCCCTGGTCCTGCATTCAGCTTCTCTCACTCTCTGTCCCACACTCTCTCTGTTCCACTGTTTCTATCCGCCTCTGTCTTTCTCTCTCTTTCCTTCTCTGTTTTCCTGCTTCTGTCTCTCAGTCTTTCCTCCCTTGTCCCTGCCTGTCTTCGTCTTTCCCCTCTCCCACAGCACTGAATAAAAAACAGCCAAACCTCAATCTTTGACCCTCCCTTTTCTAGAGTCTATCAATTGTCTTGAGACATTCCCTCTGCAGCAATGCTAATGTCATTGATCAGAGCCTAGGTTTCATGTTCATCAATCACATCCTAGGAGGGCCATCGTAATGTCAGGCCTCGGCGTGCCTGATTGGACGGGGGTGTCACTCGGACCTCCAGAGCCGCCCACACTGGCAGCCCATTTTAGGAGCACTTCATTCCACACACGGTTAATCTCATTTGTTATGTGTTGATTTTCTCCTAGTTTTTCTCACAGAGAGTAATTTATTCTGAAGTTCCAGGAGCACTTTACTATAACCTCTCATTTACCAACTATAATAACAATAATAACCATTTTAGGGGTGCATAGTATATATCCATCGCAGTGGTAAGTACTTTGTATCAGGTTCATTGATTTAATTTCCACAATAACCCTATGAGATGGGTTTTTTTGAATGTGTTTGCTTTACTTTACAGATGGAAAAAACAAGACTTAAAGTGGCTAACAAAATCTCCCAAGTCCCTAACAGGTACTTGATTCTCTAAAAATGCCCCCCTTTTTTTTCCTTTCTCCATTTGAACGTACAGGACAGCAAAGTCCCTGACTCAAAGCGGCCAGCCCTGCAGCCTTTGGGGACAAAGCCACTTGCATAACCCTGTCCCCACCCAAAGTCACACACATCCCCAGCTGTGTCTCCTTCACCAGGTCCCAGGACCGGAGGTGTTATCACACCTCCAGACACACCCTGCTTAATTTATAGCAAGGGCCTGTAAATGAAGAGAGAACAGCTTTGTGACATGAAAGCATCAGACATACATTCAGAAGAATAGGGAACGGTGAGATGATACACGTCGGGGGCATTCAAGGTCGCTGACATGGAGGAGACAGGCCCTGAAGGAAGACAACGAGGCAGGCAGAGACAGAGCAGTGTCAGAAGGCCTCCTCTGCGGGGGATGGCCGGAGCCCAGTGGTAGAGGCAGGGCTGCACCTGCCACCTTTGGGGACACTGCAAGATGGTGTTTTCGTACAAAAATCAGGAGCAGAGACTATTGGAAGAACACAGCCTCAGGCTGCAAAGGCTCATAGACTGTCAAGATAAGAACTCCTACATGTAGTGCCTGTATTCAGAAACTCGTTCTCTACAAATGGGATGTCCACAGGTAAAGAGCCCATAGGGTGAAATACAGCCCTTCAACTCTCAGGGACCAGGGACACCTCACACATGGCTTATAGTTTACCTAACATCACCTAGAAGTCATTCCTACAAGGCAAAGACAAAGACGATTGCTTTTCTGAAAGTTTTCTGAACTGCACACATTCAAGGCATGTTATTTTAGTCAAAAATAACACACATGCAATTTTCTAAGCCTGGGGCAGAATGCACTAGCATATGGGTGCTACCAAAACTGATTGTCATTACCGTGCACAAGCCAATCATCGCTTATTTTGTCAATCCTACCTCCGTCGTGATCACCTGTTGCATCAGCAACTGAATTTACTTTTAAATGAGCAGGACCACTTGAAGGGGAAGAAGTTACACGGCATGTTGGCACTACCACACAGTTCCATGCTTCGGCCAAAGTGGCCTTCCTAGTGTGCAAGGAATTAACCATACACCTTCCTAACTGACAACTCTCCCATGAGTCTGCGCAGAAGCAGGGTTCGAGCTCCATGACATGACTCACACTGCTCAGCATAGCTGGCCTCAGTAGACCTTAAACCCCAAAGCCTGGCGCTGCTCTGCGCCAGGCCCCTCCATTCTACACATTTGCATGTGCTGTAACTTCTGCCTGCAAAGACCCTGCATGATAGTATTCGAAAAGAAATTCGGTAATTTAGCTAAACTTTATTTAACTCATCCTTCATGGCATTTCTCAAGCACTTATATTATGCCCGGCACTGGCTTTGTAAAAGAATGTACTAAGGGAGATAGTATTAGTGTCCCCACTTTATGGATGAGTAAACTGAGCTCCGCAGATCTTAACACATTCCCAGGTCAAAACCCACAAAGCTCCAGAGTCAGCGTTTGACCCCAGGTACCGGAGTGCACTCGCGGCCGTGCAAACTGGAAGGCTCCTTGTGAGAACCAAACAGAAACAGTCTTGCTGCAGAATGCAGACCCCACTACAGCCTCAGGACTTGTAATAAAGAACAGCATGTGTCCAGAAAGACGAGCCCCAGAAAACTCCCCTCTCGGGCTACTTGCAGCAAACACCTCTCCTTGGGCAGCTCCTGCTCCAAATGGGAGCTCTCAATGCCCAGTGGGTCTGGCTGGATCCTGAGCTCTCTGCCTGATAAGAGGCAAGCTCATAGATTTCCTTTCTTCCTTCCTGGCTCTCAAGGACGGCTCTATTCACACGGTAGTCTATCTCATCTCATCCTGCCTCAGGGTTTTAAATGGGGATGCCAATACTGCTGCACCACAGCTCACGGGCCACTAGGGAATTGGCAATCCTATTTGTAATGGGCCCCTTACACGGAGGAGGCAGAGTCATTAGGATATGATGTACCAGAAGAAAAAAAAAAGAAATGAAACCTAAAGTAAAATCATTGTTTAAAGCAACGATTTCACACCCTTGATGTGTATAAGATCTATTAATAACTCACAGAGTTAACAGGGTAAATGTTTGCAAAGTGGATGAATCAAAAGTTTTGTGAACACTAGTTACTCCATGCCAATGTTCGAGGTTCACTAGAACATCAAAGACTCTTAGAAGGCCTGCAACATGGACTTGGACCCCCATTTCTGGGGTCATTCGGGCACAGAACATCTCTTTTCTCACCCTTGATGTGTATCAGATCTACTGATAACTCACAGAACTAACACTCCGTGAATCACAGTTTGGGGCACGATGATTTAAAGCATATACTTTATGTGCCTATTTGTAGACTGGCAGGTGGTATCTCGAACTGCACCACCGGGAAGAAGGGAAAGTTGCATCCACAAGTCCTCTGTGTTCATGAAGTGCCGATTATGATAGATGGCTTGGTCTTCCCTTTCCACTCCTTTCCTACATCTCCTGCAACCTGAGCAGCTACCAGCACTGGCATCCCTGGGACGGGGAGGGGCAACAACATGTCCCCAGCACAGCTCTGGCTGCCACCTTTCTTCGTTTCAGATATCCCTTCTTTTCACTAGTTTAGGTCAAGTCATTCCACCAGGACTATTACAATAGTTACCTAGTCTGCTTGCGGCTTTACCCTGCTTCCGTGCAAAAGCAGCACATAGCACAGACCAATCAGGTTTCCTAAAACACTACTCTGATCACAGATACTGCCATGGATCAGGTTATCTTACTGTCTGACTACTTTCTGTATATTGGCCTGGTAACTCTATTGCCTCCTCATGGTTACAATGTAGCTGCTGTAGCTCCAGGCTTCAGCAATGTTTCCCTCTTGTTATGCATTGAATTGTGCCCCCTCAAAATTCCTATGTTGAAGTCCTAACCCCCATGCCTGAGAATGCGACCAGATTTGGAGATAGGGCATTAAGGAGGTAATCAAACTGACCTGAGGTCATTAAGGTGGGCCCTAATCCAATATGACTGATGTCCTCATAAAAAGGGGACATTTGGACACAGGGACATGCAGGCAGGGAGAACATCCTGTGAACATGAAAATGGCCATCTCCAAGCCAGAAGAGCACCTGGGAACAAACCCTGCACAGCCCTCAGAAGGAGCCACCCCTGCTGGCACCTGGATTTCAGATGTCTGGACCCAAAACTGTGAGACAATACTGTTGTTTAGGTCACCTAGCACGTGGTACTTTGTTGCCACAGCCTGAATAAACTCAGACACTCCCCTCCTTACTAGTTTGGAAAATTTATCCCCAAAGTGCCCTAGCAGCATTCTCCCTATTGCTCATGATTAGATCAGGCATCCATCCTTAAATCAATTAGTGGGAAAGGAATCAAAACTAAACAACTCGATTAAACAAATCATTACGCATGCCTGGGACTGGAAGAGGAGTCAGCTTCTCTGAGCATAGGGGGGAGTGGACTCCCCCCTAAAAAATCAGAGCTCTGTCAATGTGACCAGGCACAGAGAAAGGGGCACTGAAGATGTAATTACATCACCTGGGACAATCGGACCTTCCAGGTCTCTGTTTTCAGGGCCCCCAGAAGATAAGAAGAAACCCAGGAAGCAGGAGAAAACTCAGGAGGGACATGTGCAATGAATGCCAAAGGGAGAGAATGTTTCGGGAAGGAGGGAAACTGTTAGAGGCAGCAGACAGGTAGGAGAGGTGAGGACTGAGGGGAAAACCTTAGATCAGGCAATGAAGGCCTCCAGGTGACTTTATGATTAAGGATAATTTTAATGGCAATGTGATGCGGGCCAAGTGCACATTTCAACAGAATGATGAGCTAGGAGGTAAGGGATGAAGGCAGAGTTGCCATGAGTCATTCCTGCTTCGATGTTCCAGGTCACTTGGCAATAAGGTAAGTGTATGGTGAGAAAAATGCCAGAGGAAGAATCAGCCTATGAGAAGGTGTTGCTAGGGCTACCACAGCAGCTGCTGAAGCTCGTTAAGTGGGAGAGATGCTCTGAGATGTATGGGTGAAGAAAAGGATTTGGTGGAAGAGAATTGTAGTCAATGTATGCCATTCCCCTCCCTGCCCCCAAAAGCAAAATTTTACTGTTTAATTCACACCGTGAAGGGCAAGCACTTCTTTCCCATTATTGCATGTCTTTCTTCAAGAAAGCTCAGTCAGTGCCATGCCCCAGTCTCTTGCCACACCTTCCCTTGGGGCTGTGAGCAGAGCTGAAGGGCATTATCCAGACAACCGTACTGGTTTTAGCAGCCCCTCCTTGTCCTCTCCAGAACACACCAACCCACGGAAATCAGGGATTCCCAGTGCTCCATGTGGACCCCTCTTGTGTGTGGGGCTTGTCTGGCTCACAACTGCCCATGATTCAGGACACAAATCTTTCTGCTGTTGGTGGTGGCTTTATAAGTGGATTCAATGCTCTAACTTAACTATGGCTTCTGACTTAGCCATCACTGATAAGAAAGTGAAGATCAGCCTCCCTCTGTCAAATGCCTCAAGTTACTTCTTTGTTTCAAAAATAAGGAAGGGACCCGAGTTTCTGTTTAATGAACTCTCACTCCCATGACCGTCATCTTGCCAAAGAGCTTGGACATCCCTCTGGAAACCACCTTCTACAAGGAATAGCTCAGACAGCAACCCAGGTATGAAAGTAATACATCCACCATCAGTTCGCCCATCCCACAAAATGGGAAAAATGCTCTGGCAATGCCACAGTTCATGAAAAATGTCTGATGCATAGGGACAATTTCTCTACTCCTCAACCTCCCTTCTGTATCAAGTATAAACCACAAATTTACAATGCCTCTAATTAATGATGGGGGAATCGGTAATTCTTATACAGTCAATTTATTTACTAATAGTACTACTATTTATCTACATACATCTTTTCCAACACATTGGATCTGAGCAGGGGCCTTGGTTGTCTTAACACCAAGTGATGGGCACTAAATAAAGAGGCCAGATGGATCGCTGCACCAAAATTCCTTCATCTCCTGACTCATAAAATCGTGAATACTTGTTCTTTCCAAGAACCCATCTTACTCAAATTGGATTCAACTGTGCAGGCACCCACAGAACCCACACGTATATCTCCATGAACATTTCTGAAATTCCAGTTGCACCCCCAGCCCCTTGACCCTGAAGGCAGGCAGCCACATTACTGGAGCAGCTGGAGCAACATAGAGCCCCAAGATAATTGGTTTCTCTAGGGCCATGGAGACTAACGTGAACCAAGACTGAATCAAGATGGCTCAGGCTGTCTCAGCACAGAGACCAGTCTCCAGGGGAAAGGAGCCCAACATGTGTGTTGTGTCCTCAGTGGTCCCCGCACACCCCTCCGTGTTAGTCAGAAGCGGAACCCCATGGCTGGTGCATGAGGAGTCCCCACAGGGATTGGACCTTAAAGGGCAGCCTATGCACCTGTGTGGAGTCCATGCTGGGACGTGTTGGCCTGCCCAGCAGCTGGGAAGGAAAAGTAGGTGCGCACAAAAGCAAAGGCAAATGGGAAACTATGGAAGTGAACTGGCATTCGGAAGGAAAACAGGAACCTATAGGGACAGACTGGAATCCACAGCTTTTCTCAGCACCTAAAACCTGGGCTCTGTGGCTGACATGCAGGAGGACCTTCATGCTGCAGTTGTGGGCACACCTGCTCAAGGACTCAGACACGCTGAAGACTGGAGGAGCTGTAACTCCAGAAACTGTTCTGCATGTGCAAGGGGAGTCAACAGCTCAGCAACAAGGCACGGGCTATCCCAGTGCCGAAGGCCTGAAGACATCAGCATCCTAAGAATGAAAAACACACCCCCTCAGCTCTACCTCCGAATCTCTCCTGGGACTGTTATGGACAGAGAACCATGGGAAATGGTCCTTTCTGTTTTAATACTGACTGTTGCATGGCAAATCACCCCCAATACTTACTGGCTTAAGCAAGAGCAATTATATTATGTCTCAGTTTCTACAAACCAGGGTGTTGGGAAGCATATGGCTGCATGTTTCTGACTTTGGGATCTTTCCTTCCATTACAGCTAAACAGGAGCTGAATTGGGGAGAGCAGGACAGTGGGGCATCTGGGGACGGTAGTGTCAGGAGCTCTCTGTGTGGTCCCCTCACAGTAGCTGGGCTGCTGACAAGCATCACTTCTACCGCACTGTGTTGCTTGAAACAGTCCACCCAGATTCAAGTGGGGGGAAGGTGAGGGTCCACCTCTTGATGGCAGGTCCTGGAAGAGCACACCAGATGGGTG
Source organism: Anoura caudifer (assembly GCA_004027475.1). Lineage (NCBI taxonomy): Eukaryota > Metazoa > Chordata > Mammalia > Chiroptera > Phyllostomidae > Anoura > Anoura caudifer. The sequence goes on along the minus strand of PVKU01010329.1, from coordinate 1,975 downwards.
TGCTCTGGATGGGACATAGTGTTGGTGCACTTCTTTCTTTGACACAAGTGGAAATCAGGCCCCAAGCTGGACCACCTTGCTCACCCTCCAGTCATTCTTGAAGGCAAAGAATAGCCGTGATCAATGTCAGGCTAAGGCACGTTCCATCTGTAGTTTTGACACAGCTGTGATGGACAAAACTTTGACACCCTGTGTGGTCCAGGGTGGTCACGGCCACCCCCACTAAAAGTGGTGTTCTTCCCACTGAGGCGATGCCAGTGTAGGGGATGAGACATCAGAGTGAAAAGAGGGAGCCCACGCTAACATGGCTGGGAACAATTTTAAAGCAGTTACTGTGACCTCCCTGGACCTCAGTTTTCTCCTCTGGGAAATGGGGGCATTCTACTCAAAGGACCTCACTTGCCCTCTCACATACTTACTGATTCTGCAGCAAAGAAGAGCCTGTTAAAACACACTCCATGAGACACAGAACTGTGTACTATCCTCCCATCAAATGATAAAATCAGTTTTCAGGAATGGGATCCTGGCTGAGGCATTTCTGATTTACACGTGTGAAGTGAAAATGCGGATTGAGAGCAATTATTAAGAAATATAACTCTTTGACTTCCAGCCAAGATGGAGGCATAGGTGGACACGCTGTGCCTCCTCTCACAACCAAGATTAAGGACAACAAAAATATAGAACCAAAAAAAAAAAAAAAAAACCAACCAGGACAGAGAGAAAATTGAATTGTGTGGGAGTCCGATAACAATTGACCCAGACTGGTAAGAGGGGTGGAGTCTGCGGCCAGCAGAGTCGGAACGCAGAGGGATAAGATGGTGGCTGGTGGCCCCGGACCAGCAGTTGCCCCAGGCGCACAGGTGGCGGTTGCCAGTTGCCAAACGCGAGGAGGCCAAGCAGGGTGCACAAGGCGGCAGACCGTGGACACACATTTGCGCACAGGTAAGCCAGGCGAAAACAGGCAGCAAGACAGACTGCGCAACGCAAGGCCCCAGCGCCAGGAAGTGAAGCCTAAAAGCACCTGTTGAAAATACCTGTGGGGGTTGAGGTGCCCGGAGGGAGTCCCAGCCTCACAGGAGAGTTCCTTGGGGAGACCCACAGGGTCCCACAGGGTCCTAGAGCATATGCAGGCCCACCCACATGGAAATCAGGACCAGAAGGGCCCAATTTGATAGGGGAAAGTGGCTGAAGGGACTGGAATCCAAGAGAAAGCGGAGCAAGCGCCATCGTTCCCTCTCGGACCCCACCCCCACATCCAGCATCACAGCCCAGCAACTGGGCTGCCCCGCCCTGGTGAACACCTAAGGCTCCGCCCCTCACTATGTAACAGCCACCATCAAACAGAAACAGAAACAAAAACAAAACAAAACAAAAACGAAAAAACAAAATCAAGGATGGCTCAAACAGGAGAACAAACCAGGGCCCCAGAGCTAATTCATCTGAGTGACCAGGAGGTGGTCAACCTATCAGATGCAGAGCTCAAAGCACTGGTAGCTAACTTATCAGAAGCACAGTTCAAAGCTCTGGTGATTAGGAAGCTCACAGAATTGGTTGATTTTGGTCACAAATTAGAGGAACAAATAAAGGCTACAATAAGTGAAATGAAGAAAAATGCACAGGGAACCAATAGTGATGGGAGGAAAACTGGGACTCAAATGGAGTGGACCAGAAGAAAGAAAGAAACAACCGAACAGAAAAGAAGGAGGAAACAAGAATTCAAAAAAATGAGGAGATGCTTAGGAACCTCCAGGACATCTTTAAACACCCCAAAATCCAAATTATAGGGGTACCAGAAGGGGAAGAGGAAGAGCAACAAAGTGGAAAACTTATTTGAACAAATAATAAAGGAGAACTTCCCCAATCTGGCAAAGGAAATAGACTTCCAGGAAGTCCAGGAAGCTCAGAGAGTCCCGAAGAAGGTGGACCCAAGGAGGAACACACCAAGGCACATCATAATTACATTAGCCAAGATTAA
>PVKU01010328.1:0-53068 GCA_004027475.1 Anoura caudifer | reverse complement strand
GAAACATTGATTTGTTGTTCCACTTATTTATGCATTCATTAATTACTTCTTGTATGTGCCCTGAACAGGGATCAAACCCGCAACCTTGGCAAATTGGGATGATGTTCTCACCAACTGAACTACCTGGCTAGGGCCATCTCTGTTTACATTGACCACCTCTTCTTACATATTGTCTACTTTTTTTTTTTTTTTTAGTTACAAATTAGTCACTGGGACACAAAGCACAGCGTAGGGAATGCAGTCAGCAACATTGTAATAACCATGTACGGTGCCAGGTGGGCACTGAAAACATTGAGGGAACACCTTCCAAAATACGTGACTGTCCAACCACCGCGCTGCACACCCGAAACTAATACAAAATAATATTGAATGTGAACTGCAATTGAAAAAAAAAAAAAAAAAGAAGTACAAGTCTTAAGTTTATTTGGCTGTGGAACACCCCCCGCCCCCCAACCCAGACCATTTGCCAACATCCCTAGGAAGAGTTTGGGAAATATTGACCCAGACGTGACAAAAACATAAAACTAAGTATTCACTTTTTATAACCTTAGGATAAAAATTGATGGGCTAATCTATTGTCAAAAGTCCTTCTATGTATGTAGCAGACACTGTTTTCTCTTATTACAAAGCAACTGGACTTTCTCTGCCTGAATTTCTCAAAATTACATTTGGGGCAGAATAAATATATGAATTACTTTCTCTTCCTGGGACACAATCATAAAACATTATCCTTCAACCAGTCACAATGGAGACTGCCAATTTAGCCTGTTATTTTACCATTTCTGATTTACCTACCACCCTACCTCTACATGGTTCAGTGGCATAATCAGCCACTATTGAATAGAGATGATTAATTAATCTTTTTTTTTTTTTATTCCTCAACCACAGTTGACATTCAACACTATTTCAAGTGTACAGCACGGTGGCCTATTGTCTACTTTTTCTATGAGAGCTTTAAAAAAAAAAGTCTGGGTATTTTCTTTCCTTGGTGAGGGTTCTCCAGAGAAACAGAATCTACCTACATATATAATTATGTATAATATATATATAATTTCTATATTAAATGATATATACAAATTATATATAATTTTTATAGAAGTGACAGTTTATATATCAATTATATATATATATAATTTCATCTATCTATCTATGAGATTTTAAGAAATTGGCTATTGTGATTACAGGGGCTGGCAAGTCCAAAATCTGCACTAGCAGCCTAGCAGGCTGGATGGAGCCCCAGGGACAAGCCGATGTTGTAGTCTGAGTCCAAAGGCTATCTGCTATGGAATTCCCTTTTGCTCAGGAGAGATCAGGCTTTTGTTATATTCTTCAACTGATTGGATAAGGCCCACCCACTTTATGGAAGGCAATCTACTTTACTTAAAGTCTGCTGATTTAAATGTTAATCTCATCCAAAAACATTTTCACAGAAATATCTAGAATAATGTTTGATGACATATCTGGATGCTCTGGTGCAGGGAAACTGATACATAATTATCATATTTGGTAAATGGCCACATGTATCTTATGTGTACGTATATTTATAGCAGGGTTGTAAGATCTTTTCTCAAGGATTCTTCCTTAAGGTCCCCTTTATCGGATAGGCTCTGGATCAATGAACCAGGTAATGTAAGAGAACTGGTTGCGAGACTGGGTTTCTCCATTTGGGTGACATGTAAAATTTTGGTTTACCAGCTAACTAAAATTTTTATAGGCTGCTCATCAATTAGTGAGCATGAAGGTCCCTGTGGATCAAGCTGGCTAGTTACCGCTCTGACTCTGCTGCCCATTACAGCAACCGTGCCTGCTTCTGTCTGTTTTCTAGTGCTGCCTCTAGCCTCTACCACATTGAAATGAGAGAGCTCATTTCAATAGTGGCATCTTCCATTGTGTCGCATGTGCCAACACAGAAAGTACAGGAATACTGAATACTGCTGCTCCTCTTGCCAATGGATTCCTCAGTATTTAGGTGAAGTGACTTCCTCTCAGCCTGCCGGAGGGATACTCTGAGTGGGTTGAAGTGTATGTCTCACATGATCAATCCATTCCAATATTTCTACTTTACAAAGCCTTTGGATCCTTTCTTATCTATTATACAAAGGAAGTTTTAGTTTCTTAACCTACTGTCTAATTTAATGAAGGCCATTGTTGGTCTGATTTCACTCAATCAATTCAGCAAATCCTTAGATACACTCCTGGCTAATTAAGCTAATACACTGAATCCAGAATCTCTGGTGCTATAATATATCAATAATTTCAATGTTATATTCCTTCTCCCTTGGCCTAGAACCCATTCCTACACAGAAATCCTCCAGTGCCAATACATATTAGCAGCATCTTGCAATTCTCTCCCTGTGTAAGCTTCTCCTCTGGTGTCAGGTATCTTACCCAACTTACTGTGGTATGCAGAGATCTGACTCTGGTTGTGGATCTAGAGGTAAAGAAACACTGGCATACCTCTGCAAGGTTAATAATGCTTTAGTGAACCCATTCCAAGATCTTCAAGCAAGAGATGGCCAGCATCCCAGGGGGGAACAGTCTGCTTCAGCCAGCAAGGTGGACTCAGTGCAATTTCGAGGTTCAAGGTAATCAAATTCAACCCAAACTACCAAAGTGTCCCCATTCCAAGTCTTATGGTTTTAGAATTAATCCCAAACTTTAATATGTAAGACTTAATAAGGCTGTGAATTCAACTTGTGTGATAATTTGGCAACCTACAGGTTCAAACACTGGGTCTGATGTATAAATACTTTCTCTCTGTAGCTATAGAAGTTAACGAATTCTTATAGAGCATTGAAGCTCTCTAGTTCTCTGAGTTGTCATTTTATTCTGTGAACTCTCCAGGGCATTTGGAAGCTACTAGCTCTCTCAGTGGTCTTTGTGGGTATCATTCCTCCCAAAAGGGTCTAAACTAGCAAAGACCTGTATTCAGTAGGCACTTTATGCCCTGCTGATAATTTAAGTGCTTATTTCCATTTCATGCCTAAGACTATCATGATCTCATTTTCCACTAGTGATAATGCTATCATTGATTTCAGTCAGAACCAGGTCAGATAGCTAATCCTAGTTTCCTGTCTTTGGGGGTCAGTTTCCTAAACCCACTCAATGGACATTTCCATTGCAGGACACAACTGCCCTGCTGTTCCATTGTGAGTGACTGGAAAGGAAGTATTTCAAGTCTGCTACCACCCAATATTTGTCTGCTGCTGACAGAGAAGCTAGAAAATGGTGTCTGCTTTTATCCCATTTTCCAGTTTTCACAAGTGTATCTTGTCAGAAGACTAATAACATCTAGAGCTCTGGAGCCAAAGGAGTCTGGGAATCATAGTTCTCTGTCTTCCAGTCCCTGTGGTACATAAAAAGGACATGGACAGTAATGGGAATAAATGCAGACTGCTCCTCCCACATGGCATCTAGCAACTTTTATGAAGGCTATAACCAATTCCAAATGGATGAAAAACTGTTCAGACATTCCACCCGGCCCTTCTTACCACCCACCCTGTCTGCCATATACACACATTGTGCCTACTATTCTAGGTTTTATACTTTTCTGCCTCTCCGCTAGTCTCTGTGCCTGTCAGCTACAGGAATCAGGCTATACAGAGCACGATTAAAGGAGGGAACTTAGAGGGAGAGTCGGAGGACAGGTTTTCTTTTTCCCTAGTCTGAGTACAAGTAATGTTCAGGTGACTTTGGTCCCTCTTTCTTCCTCATATTATGACAATTGGAATTTTGAAAGTTTCCTTTAACAAAACTATCAAGAGATAGCTAGAAAGCTTAGATTTATGAAAGACCTAGGTATAAATAACTTCCCAGGTAAGATTATAGTGTAAAATGTATACCTTAGTATCTTTTGTATTTTTCCATAACATATATACACACGAAGATAGATAGATCAAGCCCTCTGTTATGGCAGGTGCTTTGAATGTGTTAATCTATTTCTAAATCCCATTCAACTCTGTGAGATGAGAAAACTGAAGCTCAGAGGTTGAGTGACTTGCCCACCATCCTACAACTTTAAAAGAACACTCATTTGTTCATTTTGGTTTCCGCGAGATATGACAGAGAAAGATACTCCAAAATTAATGAATGGGGGCTAACCAGCTCAAAGTGGCCTCCGGGTCAGGATTCAGGATGACTTTCCATCTCAGCCGAGTCCCCTAGGCTCTTTGCCCGCGGCCGCCCGGGATCCCGCAAGAGCGAGGTCCTGGACTGGCGTTCTTCACAAGGTGCGCCCGAGTCTGCAACAGCCGGAGATGGAACAGGAGTAACTGAGGATGCCGGGAGCAGGGGCCCGAAGAAGGGGGTAGGGAAGAGGGCGGGTCGGGCCTGTCCCGCCCCCCGCCCCTCCGTTCACTCCCATTGGCTGAGCGTTTGCTGGCCCCGTCCGACCGCCCGCCCCCAGGGCAACGCTTAAAGTGTGAGGAGCAGGTGCCTAGTGTGGAGCAACAACTTTGCGCGCGTGTCCAGGCTGAGTCCTGCTCCCATTCATCCCCAGGAGCATACAACCATCTGTCACGCGGGTCATCCTGCAGGGAGGGACTCTAGGCCGGAGGCAGCCGCCACCGGGGGACCGCGACCAGAAGAGGGACAGAGAGCGCAACTGACTCCCGCGGTCCGGGGCTGGGGACTGTGGCCGCGACCATGCAGACGTGCGCTAAGGCCTGGGGGCTGCGTCTGGGCTGCGGGGTCGCGGGCGGCCGCCGCCTGGCAGGAGGCGCGGGGCCGCTTTGGGCACGGCAGGGCCGTGACAACAGTAGCGGCGCTGGGGACAGCGGTGGGGCTGGGGCCTCGCGCCTCCTCGAGCGCCTCCTGCCCAGACACGACGACTTTGCCCGGAGGCACATTGGACCTGGGGACAAAGACCAGAAGGAGATGCTGAAGGCCCTGGGGCTGGCGGTAAGGACCCCTACCCGGCCCTCCGGACTGCACCCTACCCCGCCTGGGTTCTGCAGACTCGGCCTCTCGCTCCCGCCCGAGCTCTGCTTCACTCTGCGTGGGACCCGCGCCCTGGTCCCGGGCCGGGGGTGGAAGAGAGTCCGCGCTCTCGGTCCCTGTGCCCAGGCTTTCCCCTATCGCGTATTTTCTCCTCCACCCGCTCTTCGCGCCTCGAAACCGTTTGTTTTCAATCCAAGTCGCCCTGCTGATGATCCCCAACTTTGGGACAGGAGGACCTTCTAGTTCATCCGATTATCTCGGTTGCCGACTGAAATCCAACCGGGAGTGGCTAAATCACTACCCCGCTTCATTATTTTGTTTCCTCCGAGCGATTTCTAGTCTTGCTCAAAGTTGTTCTCTTCTTTTTAAAAATAAATCGTAATTAGGCGATTTAAATGAGGTTCCCACAAGTCTTTGTAGATGCAAAACACAGAGGTGACTCTTTTTAACTCAGAAGCATTTTCCTCTCGTTTTCGTGTTCACCAACTTGCGTTTCAATTTTAGAGCATTGATGAATTGATGGAGAAGACGGTCCCCGCCAACATCCGTTTGAAAAAACCCTTGAAAATGGAAGACCCTGTTTGTAAGTGGCCGGGAGGGCTCCTTAGACGCCGCTTGCTCTGGCCTATTTGTCTTCTATGGTCTCTGAAAGTCCAGCTCTAGGTTAGGATTGCTCAAAACGGGGAGTGAATGTTTATTAAAATAAAACAGCGGCGGGTAACTCAAGGGGGTGGAGAGGGTGGAACCTTTAGTTCCGTAAGCTGTCAGTTTTGAAACCGAGGATGGAATCTATGCAGCACCATTCTAGGTCTTTATCAGGGCTCCACAGGTGCCTGCAAACTTCCCGGGGAAGGCAGCACGCAAACACATGGGAGGGTGACTGGCTTCTCAGGCACCCGACTTGGACCGCGGTTCTTTCATCCGTTGGGTGGAGAGGTGTCAACACCTCTGCGGATCAGGATTGAGACCCAGAAGGGACCAGGGAATTGCCTACAGTCATGCAATTAGAGAAGTCACAAAAAAGTGGGAGACCCAGACATCTGGCCTCCAAGCCCAGGGTTCCTTATATCACAACAGATTTTAATTGTTTTCTTATCTCACACCCAAATTTTTTTAAATTTATACCTACTGCAACACAGTAGTACTTTTTAAGTCTGAATGATTTTTATAGAGACACAAATAAAGTTAATACTTGGTTCAGAGAGCTTAGTTGATACATAGACTTTCTTAGAATTTTATTTTATATTTTAAATGTTTTCAATGGTCTGCAGACTGTTTTCCAGAGGTTTTCTGGAACTGAGGCAAGAATCCACAGGCAGAACTGAAGAAGAGCTCTAAAAAAAAAAAAAGAAAGAAAGAAAGAAAGAAAGAAAAATCCAGAAAAGAATTCCCATGGAGTTATCTGTTTTTGAAATCATGGAGATAATGTTATCTCTTTTGCTTAAGGAGTCAAATGAAGAAAAGTCAATTGTTTTGTTTTAGGGCAGAGAGGATATATTTGGAAGGCATACTTTATTTTTTAAATTTTTTTAAATTTTATTTTAATTGTTCTGGTACAGTTTTCTGTCTTTTACTCCTACCCCCCAGCCCTCCCCACCTCCCTCCCATATTTTGTTTTAAAGTAGAGATCTTGATGTATGAAGCCAGTCCAGCTCTGGCTGGCTAATGTAAGTCAGCCTGTGCTGAGGACTGCTCCCCTTGTGGGTTTTGAATCTGAGCAGTTCCCCTGATGGCAGGAACCTTGCTCATAGAAGAAAATCTGGACATTTTGTTCTGTTGAGTAATTTAGACCTTGGGATAGTTGGAAGTCTTATCTTTTTCAATTTAAGGAAATCAGAATCCTGATTTGGATGTTTAAGGAATGAAGAGCTATATATTTTTAAAGCAGGCTTTAGGTGAATGTATAAACAAGAATTGGATTGGCCAAAAAGTCTGTTTAGTTTTTTTCCATAAAATAAAAGAAAAATAACAGTTTTCACCAATAACTTTATTGATTTGGACATTTTGAGTATATTGGCTATCTCCTGCAATTGACATTTAGTAGGTAGAGGCCAGGATGCTGCTGAACATCTTCCAATGCATAAGACAGCCCTACAGCAAAGAATTATTTGGCCAAAATGTCAATAGTACCAAAAAACTTCGCAAACCACTTTTGACATGTTCCATCAGTCACTGCACCTTTCCATACACTGCACACATCTTTTTTTGTATTTCAGTTGTGTTTTTACCTTTCTTGAAATAATAAAGCATAATACACTGAAAATGGTTTGTATCTTCTTCCATTTTCAATATTAAAATGGCTGCACAAAATTAATCAATTTTGATAAGTTTTTTTAATGTACAGTGATATGAGAACTGTCATAATACAATCTAAGAAAGATTCTTTTGAATGAAGTTAAAGACAACCAAGCACTACTAGAGCCATGTATGGAAAAAACTAAACAATTTTTTTGGCCAACCCCAAAAATGCCTTTCTGAGACTTTCAAAGTCAGAGAATGTTTTGGTCACAATTTTTACAATATAATCTAAAATAAGATGTTCTTTAAAAGCATTAAAGCCTCAGACATGTGTCAAAATTGTCTATCCTTTTTTAGTTAAGCTACTTGTTAACAGTTGAATAATTTGAATGTGAGGGGATTCCATTTCTCTCTCTCTCTCTCTCTCTCTCTCTCTCTCTCTCTCTCTGGAAGCGAACTCCTGATAAGTAATTAGCAACTTAAGTGTAAACTTTAAACTGAGCAGCTTCTGTGAGATGTGAGGCTGGTTCCATCTGGTTGGTCTGAGGTGACTCAGAAAATGTTGTGTGGTCAGGAGTCTTCCCTTGACCTGAAGTGGACTGGCTCTCCAGCAAAGCTTGTTTCTTGGAAGAGTGGGGCTGGGCGGTGGCAGGATGCGTCAGAAAGTCTTCAATGTTTTACTCAGAGGCGTGTGCATGAATATTCTCCACATGGGGTGAGTAAATTGGTACAGGTAACTTCCAACAGTAGTGTTTCCATTTTAGAATGGGGCAGCGTTATCCAAACTTTGTTTCAGATGCATGGCTGTGTTCTATTGTAGTCCGAGAGGAATTCTAGACTAAATATTTGTTTGCCATGTAGAGAGAAAACTAATTAGAGCTAGTTAGTCATGAGTCTTCTGTGCCCTCATAGCTGAATAAAAAGACTGTGAGAACTATAAGCAGCGTAAAGATATTTGGGTTAGTTCTTATGAATAACTTCATAATCTCAAGAGTTTATGTAGTGCTTATCACGTATTAGGTACCTTGTAAAGTGCTTTCGTGTATTAATTTAATCCTTATTATAACCCTGTAAGGGAAATATCATATCACCTATGTTTTAAAGATGAAGAAACTATAGTATACAGTGGACACGTAACTTGCCCAAGGTCACAGCTGTTAAGTGGTGAAGACAGAAATTAACCCAATCCAGGCTGTCCAGTTCCACTATCCACATTCCAACCACCAGTCTACACTGTCTTCATTGTATCTTCTGCAGGGGGTGTGCGTACAAAGTAGAATGTTTCTGCCCTGACTCTCTGAAGTATCCAGTTACCATACGTGCACAAATTCAGTCACACTGGAATCAGTGCCATTTGCCACCTGCCCTAGTGGAAAGGCAGCAGCATGCTGAGAGCACAGGTTTGGGAACACTCTGCCTGTTGTCAGGGTGCAGACCTTGAGCTGGGTCTTGAAGGATGAGTAGTGATGTTCTGCTGGACAAGGCTGGGGGAGGCAGCTGCAGGCAGAGGGACCAGCATGCACAGGACAGAGTGGCCTGACAGAGTGAGGGAAGTACATGTGGTTCATCTGTCATGCAGGATCCTTCCCCTCCTCTTGGACACTTCAGGAAGTGCCTTGAAAGAATACCTTATCAGTTGGCTTCTCAGTAAGTCATACTTCAGAGAAATAAGCAAAGCTACTCAGTTCAAAAACCCTACCAGTTTCATCCTATTGAGTCCATCCTCCCTCATCCTCATACATAAAACACAAGGGAAATAAATAAGAAGGAACATTTGTTTCTCTGGATGGTCATTATGGATGATTTTAGCTTTCTTTTTGTTACTTTGCTTTTTTGAGATTTTCTACAGTAACTCTGTCTTCATCTTGTAATTAATACAAAATTTAAAAGTACTTTCAAGATGAAGCCAATCAGTTTTGGCTATGGAATGCCTCACTGTTTAGTATTTTCAGGGAAGCCATCTCAAGTTAATGAGGCTGACCTAGTCCATAGTTTCATGGAAGCTGCAGGGTTTAAAGTTTACACAAAACTTCACCTTGCTTCTTGTGAGCGTGCTTAGAAAGAGAGGAGAAACTAAACTGCCTAAATTGGTCAACCAGAACTGAGCAGCTGAGCTGTCAGAATGAGACTTTTGATGGACTTGTGAGAACTTAAATGTTCTCAGCTGCCTCACTTGGAGTGGTTTTTAATGGTGGGTAGTGAGCAGAGGGAAGGGGTGTTGTGTAATGCAGCTGCAGGTGGTAACTCTTTCGCCCCAGTGGCATTGGGCACTCCCCTGAACTGACCCCAAGGACACCTAGATAGATGGAGCAGCTGTTCCTCAGGCTGTGGACATCAGTTGGCTTCTAGCCACATGATGTCTGTCAACATGCCATGCCTGTAGACTCCACAGTCTGCGAAAAGGCTCTCCTTTGGTTATTCCTCGCTCCTTCAGTTCCTGGCTTAAATGAATTATTATTTCATCCTGAACAAGGATTTTCATTACGCAGTTGTGGAAAAAATAAAGACCAGCCAAATGACGAAAGCTTCTGAACTTGCTCTAGGAGTTAGCCTTTTATTTTGGCAGAGGAGTGGATAATCTTTATAGTGAGAGAAATATCGATTTATTGTTTCACTCATTTATGCATTCATTGGTTGATTCCCATAACCTTGTCATATCAGGATGACATTCTAACCACTGGGCTACCCAGCCAGGCCTGTCATCTGTACTTCTGACCAGCAAGCTATAAATCGAAAGTTTCCGTGACCCACTTCATTGGGTTTGATTAATTTGCTGGAGTATCTCACAGAACTCAGAAACATCTCCTGAAGTTTACCAGTTTATTATAAAAGATACTGGTGGACATTCAAATTGAGAGGTACATAGGGTGAGTTGGAACAGAGGTGCAACCTCCCAGCAGCCATCACAGAAACTCATCAGATCTGTTGTTCAAGAATTTTTATAGAGCTTAATCTGAACCTTCCTGGTCTTCCCCTTCCCAGAGGTCTGTGGGTGAGACTGAAAGTGCCAACCCTCTAATCACTTGGTCTTTCTGGCATTCAACCCTATCCCGAGGCAGGTAAGGACCCCACCCTAAATCACTTCTTTATCGGAAACTTGCTGTGTGATCAAAAGGGCTTATAGAGCAACAAAAGATTCCCATTATTCAGGGAATTTCAAAGACAAAGACCGAATATATTCCTAGTATACCAGAGGGATATTTCAGATAAATATGTGGTGGTATGTCTGATAGAAGTGGAGAAGAAAAATATTTATTTTAAAAGAGATGAATCTGAAAATAAATTATAATCATTTTCCCCCTATTAAATTTAGAACACCAAACTAGAAATATCAGTCTTCATAAAGTATCATTTTTAACATTAAAATGTTTTGGACAGTAAACCTGAATAAGGAGGTAAACTGAGGTAAGCTCAGATTACCAGAAATTTGAACTTGGGAATGAATAGCAGAATTGCATGTCAGGGAACACAAACACTGTCAACCACAGGCGAGTTCAGTCCATTGAAGGTTTCGGGCAGGCTGTTTTTATTGGCAAGGAGCACACAGCGGGGAAGCCAGAGCCAGAGTCCAAGCAGTAAGCTCATTTGTCAGGAGGTAAGTCTTGATCTTCTATAGGGAAGGCATTTATGGGAAATCTACCTCTTGGTTCTTAAGTTTCACTTTTCTGAAGGGGAGCATGTGTGAGATTCTCCATTTCATATCCTCTGGTTCCATTTTAGATCGAAATCTTTTCACAGGGCATTCTTCTTATTTTTTGATATACAAAGGATACTAACATGCTGTCATAATGAGAAACCAAAAAGGCCATGTTACTGGGACAGAGAATATAACATGTAAAACAACTTTTTTGCTTTATCTTCGTAAAGATAAAAGTTTTATCTTCTCCTTATTGAAGGAGCATGGAATTCATCCAGCATTATCAAAGATATTTTATATAAATGAAATAACTAATTTAACAATATTTTTTAAATTGACTCTATTTTGCAACAGCCATTATGTCAGTTATCTTTTGCTGTATAAGTAATTACTGTAAAGCTTGGTGGCTTAAAATAACAGTTTTTGTGTGTCAGGAATCCAGGAGCAACTAAGCAGAGTGATTCTGGCTTCATGTGAGGGTACAGTCATACACTGGTGGATGTTCAGCCAGGGCTGCAGTAGCCTCTTTCAAGGTGGCTCACTCCGATTGCTGGCAAGCTGGTGCCGGCTGTTAGTGGGCAGCCTTAGTGCCTTCTCATGTGGCTTTCTCCACAGGCTGCTTGAGTGTCCGCAGTACACGGCAGCTGGATTCCCTCAGAGCCAGTGATTCTAGAGAGAAGGAAAGCCAGGCAGAAGCTACCTTTTTTGTGACCTAGACTTAGAAGTCCTATAGCATCACTTAGACCATATTCTACTCATTAGAGTGAGTCACAAATTATGACTCAAGAGAAGGGCAATTCCTTTCCACCTTTTGAAGGGAGGAGTATAAAAATTGCAGACATTTTTTTAATGGACTTTACTTTTTAGAGCAGTTTTGGGTTCACAGCAAAATTGAGGGAAAGGTACATAGTTCCCATATACTTTTAACCCTCCTATATGTGTAGCCTCCCAAATTATCAACAGTACCCACAAAAGTAGTACATTTGTTACAACTGATGAACCTACATGGGCACATCATTATCACTTACAGTCCATATTTTACAACTTTACACTAAGATTCACTTTTGGTGTTGTACATTCAATGGATCTGGACACATGTGGTGACATGTATCTACCATTATAGTATCATACAGATAGTTTCACTGCCTGAGGATATATTTTCACGTTTTTTTTTGTTTTTGTTTTTTTTGTTTTTAGGGAGGGAGGGAGGAAGGGAGAAAGAGAGGGAGAAAGAGAGACATCGATGTGAGAAAGAAACATCAATCAGTTGCTTCTTGCACACACCCTGACTGGGGATTGAACCCACAGCCTAGGTATGTGCCCTGACTGGGTATCCAACCCATAACCCTTGGGTGTACTGGACAATGCTCTGACAAACTGAGCCACGTGGCCAGGGCTGCAGACATATTTTTTTTTTAAACTACCACATTTATCTATGTTAAATTATATTGAGTTTTATCTAAGTTTAAAAAATATTCGATGCTATTAAAATGAAATTAATTATACTGTATTGTAAATATAGTGTTACTCTTGAGGACTATTAAGGTACATAGGGCTATTTGCCCATGTACTAAATGTTATCGTTGAGTTGTAAACTATCGCCATTGAGTTACAAGCTATCACCAAATCTATTTTTTACAGCTTCTTCTATCTGCTTTCATTCCTCATTTATTGAGAGGTTTCTATGGAAAATAAGGCAGTGTTTTAGGCACTGACAGTATAAGAGTAAGGAGGTAAAGGATGGTAAAGATATGATCCCTGAGGGAGTGTAGGGTACAACTGATAGGGAGATGGATATTTAACAGCTCTACAGGTCTGTAAATAAGATGAATGGCTTAGCTGAGGCTATAGTGTGAACAGAGCCATAGAAGTACAGACATACCTAGTTATTTGAGGAATGGTGTATAGAACACTAGGCTGCAGAGAGGCATGTAAAGCAAGGTATGGAGGGCTCAGAACTTGATAAGAGATTTGTTTTCCTCTCTGTAATAGGGAGACATAAACAATTATTACAGAGGGAAGGCACATAATTCAGTGTGTTTTGTAAAGTGCCTCTAAGGTCAGAGACAAGGAGGCAAATTGAGGGGTTGCTGGAAAGTTTAGAGGTGCAATGTTAAATATACATCAGTTCAGGTCTACAGGAAGCAGTCACCGAGACATATTAGATGTGCAAGGAATTTATTGGGGATGGGAGCAGGAGAAGGCAGGGGAGCCTTTAGACTGTGATGTAATTCAGAACCTGGGAGAAGGAGGGAGACAGATGGAAGGAGGACTGGGTAGGAGAAATCATAGACGGCAGCACAGGTACAAGGAAGTCTGGGCAGTCTGGATGGAGTCCTTGAGCTGAAGTTGCCCATGGCAGGAGTCCCACATCTTGCAGGAATGGGTCTGCATTAGTTCTCCTGCTGGGCTTTGTAATTGGCTGGGAGCAGCCTGTGAGAAGTGTGGTTTCTGTAGAAATATAGTGGTTGATCCAGAAGGGCAGCATGTGGGGTTACCAGTCACTTTCTAGGCTCAGTGTCTTCAGAGGGCTGATGGTGCTGTCATTAACAGAAAGGATATAGGGAGAAGTAGAGGGCTCTGGAGGAAGGCAAGATCATGAGTCTTGTTTGAGCAGAATGCAGTGTGAGGTGCTCATGGAACATCATTTGAAAAGTTGAAGCAATAGTTGGAAATATGACTCTAGAGCTCAGGAGAGACATATGAGGTAGAGTTGTGCCTGCAGTGAATCTTCTGAATGAATTTAAGGGAGGGAGTGAGTAGGGAAGAAGGGGGAAGCCAGGATCTTGGGAAATGGGTCATATAAAAGGAGGGAGGCAGAGCAGTGGGAGAGGGAGTGATCGAAGAGTTTGGATGATCGATTTTCAGGCAGGGAGGTGTGGACCCCAGTGTCATAGCCTAGACCTTTCTTAGGCATGAGAGCAAAGAAAGTCCATTTGAAGATATAAGGGCATTCTAAGATCACAGGAGTCAAGGAACTACCTGTCTCATAATCTGAGAGGCAGGAAGGGTGAGACTGAGCGGTAGAGAAAACTGGAAAAGTTTCAGAAGAGCTATTGTGAACATCTGGTGGTGAGGAACCTAGATCAACCTGCATGGAGAAGCTGCTGAGATTGAAAGGCTTGAATTGTAAAGTCTGTTAAGATCCCCTCATACCAGCATCATTTAGTGACCTGGGAGCAAGAACAGAGAAATGTGGTGACTGAATTTAGCTGAGGTTGAGAATTGGCGAGGTCAAGAGGCCAAGGGTTTCAAGGTCTGCCAGCACAGGTTGGCTGAGGTGGGAGATAGGTGAGGCAGTCTGGTCAGTCCTCATTGGACTGGGAGTGACCCCAACCTCACCCCCTTCTCTGAGCTGCTTACCTCTGAGTCAGCTCAGGATTTTGGGGGCAGGTGCTGGACTAGGGAGGTTGTGAGCTGCTTGCAGGGGGTCTGTGTTTTGACTTCTGTTCCTTATGTACTCATTCCATCCCACCAAATGGCACTGGACCTTGATAGAGCTGCCTCATGTAATGTGTGAATAACATGTCATTTTGGCTTCTTCTTCTTAGGTTTGTTTTACTTATTAAACCCAAAGCATTTTTATAAAAATCTAAACTGGGAATTTTAGTAAGGATTCTCAATGTCTATATTGATTAAACAACAAGGAAACAAAATTTTGGAAAAGATGAAATTATTGTAGGCACTGCGTTATTTCACAGAACTTGTTTAATAACTGCAAGTTTCTGTTTATAAATGTTTCACTGAAGTGCTTTTAGAGATGTGAGAACAATTTGTATTTTGATTTGTCAAGGATTTTGTGATGGGTGAGTTGTTATGCACATTGAGCTAGCTGTATGTGGGAGTTTAAGTGAGTTTTCATTGTAACACCTTGATTCACATGTATTTTCTGAGCACCTGCTATGTGCCTAGCAACTCACTAGGCCCCTGCCCAAATAGAGATTGAAATTTAGTTGAGATTCTGGGATGGACTACAAATTTCTCCATATGCTTATTCCTTTGATCTATAAAAAAATTATCTCTTTCCTGCAAGTGTGTTGGATTATTTGAGTTGGACTCTTAGAACGTATCCTTCCCTTTCTGTTCTTGCTCTGCTGGCCATTACAATGTACCCACAGGGTAGCAAAGAAGGAAAACAAATACTCCAGGACTTCCACCCAGATTCTCATTTCCAACTGATCATTTGACCTGATTATGTAGGTCTACCGCTGTTTAGATAAATATTATGAATTGTAATGTTTCTCTTTAAGTTTCTTTAGAAAATTTTCAGAGATTGAATGAAGAGAGGCCGTGGAGGAAGCCTGCCCTAGAAAGTAGTGTGACCCAAGTCCAAGTAGTAAATAACCGACATGGTGCCTTTCATTCCAGCTTCCCTGCTGTGGAGCGCAGTTCTGGTTTCCCTACAGCTGCGATAAAGATCTTGAATCTGTGTATCTTTTGGGAGAGCAGGAAGAGCTGTAGGGACTGCACACTTCTTAGGAGATGAGGGACCAAGGAGCCATCAGAAACACAGATTGGCCTTGACTCAGCTCCTTTTATTATGAGATGCCCAATGAAGAGTCTAATCCCTGAGGGTCATTTGGGGCTGGGAGTGGTGGGGTGTTAATTGGCTGAGCAAGAAGACAGGGAAAAACCTGGCAGAATTAGGACAAAGGGAGTCAGAGTCAGGCCTGGGTGGTGCTGTCCTGACTACATCCTCTCATGTGGGGTGGGTACCCCTCTACCAGTCATAAAGGGTTTTCTTTTTTTCTTAAAGATTTTATTTATTTTTAGAGAGAGGAGAAAGGAGGGAGAAAGAGAGGGAGAGAAACATCAATGTATAGTTGCCTCTTGTACGCCTCCCATCAGGGACCCTGCCTGCAACCCAGGCATGTTTTCTGACTGGGACTTGAACCGGTGACCCTTGGATTTGCAGGCTGGCACTCAGTCCGCTGAGCCACATTGCCAGGGCCCATAAAGGGTTTTCAGTGCAAAAAGTTCCGATTCCATTATTCTACACTACATAGAGCTAATGGATTTGTTTGCCTTCCTGGAATGAACAAAATCTGTGATTCACAGACTTTGGTTGTGAAACCCTCCTTTTTAGGGGAAGGACACTTGTGGGAGTAGGGTTTGGGCTCAGGGTAAGTGGGGTTAAGCCAGGCTGTTATGGGGGAGAGGGAAGGGTGCTGCAAATGATTAGGTGATATTATGAAAAGGCTACATATTAGGATGGAAATTGGGTACAAATTCTGGCTTCCACTCGAATATCAGGGAATCCTGATAAATGCTATCATTCATGCTCTATCTTAACTGAAACTCTCAGCCCCGCTGCATGGTTTCCTGAGGAGCTTTAAATCCAAAGATCTACATGTTAGCAAAAAAATATGCCCAGGCAGGCTCTGTCCTCATATTCTGGACCCAGCTTTCCCCTTCAGCCTCTGGCAAAGAAAGGCCTTTCTGGACAAATTCAAATATGAGTGTGTTGGTTTTCAGTCCCAATGATTTCCTTGGAGAACTTTTCCGAGTGTCTTCTTGCCAAGCACACTAAGGCAAGTTGGGTGGCTGCTCAGTGCTGGGTGCTACTGGGCTGTCCAGAAAATAGTCTTTGGGTGGCCAGCCACGGTGTGGACCGTCAGGTGTCTATACCCATGTTTCATAGGGAGGATTTCCTTTTGGGCATAACATCTTAATTTAATTTACATTTTTGAATAAATAAAATAGGTACATTGTCCAAACTTCAAAAACATAAAAAATATACAGGGAAAAGCAAGCCTCCTTCCCAATTATCAGTTTCTTGAGAATTAGCCAGAGATATTCTTTTAATATACAACATATGCATGCATATATAGTTATTCAAATATAAATGGCAGAATAATACAGGCATAGGCAAAAGTAGGGTTACAGTTGTGAGTACCTAAAAGTTTATTCTTATATTATTAGTTATTAATTATTGTATTATTGATTTGTATTACAATTAGAAACCTATTTTTGCCCACTCCTGTATATAATATACTCTGTGGATACTTAGGCATAATTTTTTAGATTGTTTAAAAAAAACAAAAGCAAAGCATGATTATGTTTATCCATGTAATTGGGAGGACAAATCATACTGTATTTAGGGTAACGGGCTGTGCGTGGGGAACAACGTGCACAGTGTGTGTTTGGGTGTGGCAGGTGTCTTGACCCTGGTAGCCTGTGTGTTCACTGTAATGGTATTTTCCCAGATCTTGTCAAAATTCATGAATATGGGAAATTAAAAGTGAGGCCCAGTAGTGCATCGAATATCTAACGGCTAAATTGGTTTATTCCCGTTAGAAAATATTTTTGGTGGAGTAGTTGGTATAAAGTTCCCCTTGATATTTTAGGTGCAAGTGGCAAGGGAGTGGCTGGCTACTGGAAAGGCTGTGATGTGGAATTGTATAAGGAGGAAGCATTTCTTCTGAATTCTGAGAAGCAGGAACAGTGTGAGCCCCACCTGCGGATTCTTATGGAGTGGTGCCGAGGCCACTGAACTCTGTCCTTGGTACGTGAGGACCAGAGCATTATGCAATGCCCTGAGGCAGAGAAATAAATAAGGTCAGAAGTAGTCGTTTTATTTTTCCACCAGAAAGAGCTTACTGCTGAGATTCCTGAAGGACAGCTTGAGGGTTTTTGTGTCCTGAGGTGCACAGTAATGTATTTAGGGTATTTAGGGCGTTTGGCAGCCCTACCAGACTTGCCAGGCAGGCATCTGGAGAATGACAGGTTGTCTCCAAGTGCTTCGTATGTTTCTTAACCTTTTATTTTTCAATTACAGTTCACTTTCAATATTATTTTGTTTTTGTTTCAGGGGTACAACATAGTGGTTAGAGCCAAGGGTGTCAAACTCATTTTCACCGGGGGCTGCATCAGCCTCACAGTTGCCTTCAAAGAGCTGAATGTAATTTCAGGACTGTATAAATGTAACTGCTCCTTAACTAGGGGCAAGGAGCTCAGCGCTGCTGCCTTTTAGAAACAAGGTGCTGGGCCGGATTCGGCCCATGGGCCTTGTGTTTGCCACCTGTGGGTTAGACAGTCATATACTTTACAAAGTAGTCCCCTGATATTTAAAGTACCTACTTGATACCATATATAGTTATTAGAATATTATTGGCTATATTCCCTATGCTGTACTTTACATCCTCATGACTATTTTGTAATTACCAATTTGTGCTTCTTAGTTCCTTCACCTTTTCACCCAGTCTCCCAAACTGCTCCCCTCTGGCAATCATCAGTCTAATCTCTGTATCTATGAATTTTTTAATGGACACTCCATTTCTCAATCTGTCTCATTTGCCCCCTGCTTAGTTTCCTTGTTGTTTACAAGGAAGAGAGTTACTGGAATTGGACATGTTTACAAGAGGAAGCTGTCAAGTTGGGAGGAGAATTGTGAGGAATGCGCTGTGGCATTTGCTCTGGGGGAAATCTGAACTCCTTCCTTTCTCCCCTTTGTCCACACAGCTTTCTTTGAGCTGCCCGGGATCTGAGGTCTGCATGACACAATTGCCTTTTTATAATGCTTCTCTTACTAGGTAGGGGGAAAAGGTTACCACTTTGGAAAAGGATCCCAAACTATTTTCTCTAGAAGAGAGTTCTTTTCCAAGGCAGAAAAAAATCTCAGTGTGCTGTGAAGCGCAGTGGCAGACATTACGTGGCTAAGACCTAGGCTTCGATTTAGATGAATTATGTCCCCTGAACTGGCTCTTACAGAGGGACTCTGCCATGTTCCACGTTAGCCGGGTTCAGCAGGTAGATCTCTCACATGGACTTTTCTTTTTTCTCTCCTTTTCTCCATGTCCATTGGCATCATTTAACATGGCAGCTCAAACTCTGGCTCCTAAATACCTTGGGTTGGCTATTCTGCTGATTTAACCAAAAGTAAGATAAATTTCATTAGTGGGTATGAGAAATAGCATCCAGTGAACAAACAATTGAAACAATTCGAACAATCACTAAGCTGCGTGTTTGGGGATGTTTTTGTTATTTGTGATAGGTAAAGCCTGAGGTTTTGATTTTATCACAGTAAGATGCAGCTTAACTCTGGGAAGTGTGGTTATAATGACAAGGGATGAGTGGATGGGAAAGGCTTCTCACAGCATGCTCACTTTCAGAAGCGTGACCAAGTACCTACCCTACTCTTCATGGCTCAGGAGTGTCCATTAGATTGTGTACAGAACAGCTCATTCTATGAACTCATTTTTTTTCCCAGTAGAAACTGAAATTGGTTGTAAAGCTCGGGCTAAGATGGAGCCAGTCAGGGCATATTCATTATAGCCGCAAGCCAGGTAAGGGCAGAGCCCTCAGTTGCTTGTAGGAACTAGAGTATATGTGTTGTAGGATTAGAAATGTTTGTGTCTCAAATTGAACCATTTCTATACTTCTGGGTCTAATCTATAGTTAACTATTTTGCTCTTCATTTATGCTAATTGGCCTTTAAATTTTTTCAAGAGTTTTATTCAAGTGTGTAGAACACAGTGGCAGCTGTGAGGGATGCTGGTGTGAATCTGGAGACCCTGAAGTAACCTGGAGGGCACCAGTAGGCTCCTGGCTGGTCTGGGTTGGTGTTTTCTCTTCCTTACTGTTGAAAGCATATGGGCAGGACAGGACCAGGGCTTGGGCAGCGTGACGCTGCTGAAGGAAGGAGGAACTGGGCTGTGGTAGAGGCCCTCTCACTGGGGCACTTCCTGGACTGCCCTGCTGGGAGATATGAGAAAGTGGGTTTTCTTGCCAAAGGAAAAACCAGATCCTTCCTTCATTCTAGTTGAGAGTTTAGGGTCTCCAGATACATATCAGTATTGGCATAAATTAAGAACAAAATAATTAATGATAGATAATACCTGGAAGCATCAAAATGATCAATATAGACACAGATGTCTCTAGCTGAGCGAACTCCAGGGGGAAGATCATAGGAGCAGAGGGACAGCACTGGACCCACTGCAGCCATCTCTTTGTGCCTCAGGGGGTTCAGTCATTCCTTTTTCTCCATTTCCATGAACTCACTTGCCCACAGTCCAATCTTTTAAGGGGTAAAAGTGAAAAACTTTTTTAAAATTTAATTTTATTAAAACATAGTTGACTTACAATATTGTATGAGTTTCATGTGTACAACATATTGATTCAACACCTATTTACCTTATGAAGTGATCACAGTGAGTCTAGTACCCATCTGTCACCTTACAAAGTTATCACAGTATTATTGACTAGTTTCTGTGTTGTACCTTGCATGCCCATGACTTATTTATTTAATATTAATGACAAAAATGAAAACATTTTAGTCACTCAAAAGAATTATAACAGGAAAAGTCAAATTTGAGAAGCAAGGCTTGTTGATCCTACAGCGGTTTTGCCGTCACCTGGTGCTTTCCTCATATGTGTGCTGTGTCCAAATTTCCCCTTTATTGTAAGGTCAGTGGTCATTGTATTAGGGATGACCCTAACACAGCACTGCTTCATCTTAACTTGAATGCCTCAGTAAAACCCCATTTCCAGATTAGGGCACATTCAAACATACCTGGGGTTAGGGCTTCAGCATATCATTTTAAGATTTTATTTATTTACTTTTTTTTTTTTGGAGAGAGGAGACAGGAGGGAGAAAGAAAGGGAGAGAAACATCGATGTGTGAGAGCTATATCAATCAGTTGCCTCTGACATGCCCCCAACTGGGGACCTGGCCTAAAACCAGGCATGTGCCCTGACGAGGAATTGAACCAGTGGCCTTTTGGTTTGCAGGCTGGTGCTCAATCCACTGAACTATACCAGCCAGGGCAGCACATTGTTTTAGAGGACACAGTTCAACCCACGACAATCCTTCGCCCACCTCCTTGCTGGACTATTGTGCTGGCCTCTCATTGTATCTCCCTGTTTCCAGGGCATTCCCTCTGACCTGTCTACACTACCAATAGAATTATCTTTCTATAATGTAGGCAGGAAAATCATATTATTTTATACTCTGTGACTTCCAAAGGTTAAATTTGTGATTTGACAAAGCACTTTGCAGACTCTTCTCACTTTTGAGCTGGACATTTTGTCCTTGTGGCTTAATACAAAACAGGAACCTGTCCCTCTTGCACAGGATTTTAATTGAAGCTCGTCTTGCTGAATCATGTGCCTGCCAGTAACTAATTAATCTCCCCTTCCTACTGGGCTTCTCAATCACTCTGCCCTCAGAAGATTTGGGAAATGGTTGGATTTCTTGCATGATTGTTCCTAAGGATGCTGTACTTGCATATCTTCTCAGATTCTGGTTTATCATATTCTACTTTCACTTTCATTTCCTAAACTTTCAATTAGAAGAAGGTAAGATTGTCTATCATCAGGTAGTTGGATTGTATTTACTCATGAAACTGATACTTACAAAACTGTTCTCTCTTTCCTTAACCCAGTCTGGCAAAGTGGCGCTTCTCTTGTGAATTTATTTCCTGTGAAAGTATGTGGAGTGGGAGGGTAGGGTAGAGGGTGAAAGTGTTTTCACTGAGGATAAAGAAGGGTTAAAGAGAATAATATTCACGTAGAGTTCTGTAGGGTAAACACAATGTGAAGCATCTTTTTAGCCAGTTGGCCATCTTAAAGATGGCTGTACCTCAATGGCTATACTCTGATATACGTAACAATAAAATCAATCAGGTCCACAATTTAAGTACTGAGTCCCTAAAAAGATGTTAAAGAGCCAGAAATTTGCCCAACTAGTTAAATCTCAGTTAAATTTTAGTAGTGTGATCTATCTAGTTACGGAGGGGCAGAGAAAATGCCATTTAAGGTCACTTGTACCTAGAAAGTATCTTCCAGTATAAGTGCTGTGCATTTAGCAGGTCAGAACCTGGCCCAGGGAGGAGAGGACGGAAGCTGGAGTTAGAGAGACGGGGTCCGGAACCCTTTCATTTAAAACAATAGAGCCTTAGGTGAGTGATTCTCTTCAAGCCTATTTTTCTAAGCTGCATAAAAAGCATTTGGTACAATTCCTGGCAATGAGTGAGTCCTAAAAGTGTCAGATGCTATTATTGCATGAATGACCCCAAATAGGATCTCACTTGCATACAAGAACTTTATTAATCCTACCTAATTACCTAAGCACCTTAATGGGTGCTTAGTTAAAACTACACATGAATATTTTATTACAACTGATATTTTACATTGTTGAGTGAATGGCTTTTATAAGTAACCCTTTTAGTGACATGAAGGAAAAAGTGTTAGAGGTATAGAATAATTTTAGAGAAAAATGTGGGCCACGTGTTATTTAAGACTTACATCAACTATTGTTATAAAGTAATTTAAAAGGGAAAAATATTTTTTAAAGATTTCATTTATTTATTTTTAGAGAGGGAGGAAGGGAGGGAGAATGAGAGGGAGAGAAACATTGATGTGTGAGAGAAACATCAATTCATTGCCTCTTGCATGCCCCAGCAGGGGACCTGGCCTGCAACCCAGGCATGTGCCCTGACTGGGTACTGAACCGGCAACCTTTCGGTTTGCAAGCCAGCATTCAATCCACTGATCCACAGCAGCCAGGGCAGAAAACAATATTTTACTAAGAGAAAGTGGAATTGTTATTTAAAGTTTAAAGAAGAAACCTGGAATGAGACAAGTGTTAAAACTGGGCAATTCTGACAAAGCCAAAAAAAGAAGAGCCCAAAATAAAATAAAATAAT
Source organism: Anoura caudifer (assembly GCA_004027475.1). Classification (NCBI taxonomy): domain Eukaryota; kingdom Metazoa; phylum Chordata; class Mammalia; order Chiroptera; family Phyllostomidae; genus Anoura; species Anoura caudifer. Next base: position 30,610 of record PVKU01010328.1, on the reverse strand, counting down.
GTAAAGTAAAATAAAATAAAACTCTGAGGAACCACCCTTGAAGAGTAATTGAGTGCTGTTTTTGGGAATTTCTTCACATTTCTGCACATAGTGCTTAGTATTGTGGGAGGCATGATTCTTATGTTTTCCAGATAGCTGTTCTTTATATAATAAATATCCAAGCAAAAAAGGGAGTTTAAAACTATAATCAGAGCTCTCTTCTCAGACATTTTTCTCTCTTTCCTACAATCAGGTGAAAATGAAATCCTTGCAACTCTACGTGCAATTTCCAGCAAAAACCAGATCTGGAGATCATATATTGGCATGGGCTATTATAACTGCTCGGTGCCACAAACTATTTTGAGGAACTTACTGGAGAACGCAGGATGGTAATGTATTACTTGATTAAAAATGGAAATATTGTGATTTAATTTGCATGATTTTCCCCATTTTTCCATGTCCCCACCCCTTGGTACCTCAGAACTTACCCACTGACACCTGCACTCATGCTGTCTCTGACCTCCAGGAACCTGCCTGGCTTTTTCTGGCTTGGAAAATTTCCTTACTCAAATGTAGAGGAAATAGAAGCTTCTTCCTGCTTTTATTCCCATACAACATTCTACAGCTCTTAAATTGTGGATGCTGGTAATCTCTTTTCCCCTCTCACTTAACATCTAGTCTTGTCTTTGTAAGCACATTTAAGCAAGATGTCCAACCGGCAGCAGAACAAATGCAGGGGTTTATTTTTTGGAAACTCTAGGATTGGGCTCTAAACAGCCTTAGGACTTAGTGAGTCAGAATCTTGGTCCATTTCTTTCTTTCTTTCTTTCTTTCTTTCTTTCTTTCTTTCTTTCTTTCTTTCTTTCTTTCTTTCTTTCTTTCTTTCTTCCTTCCTTCCTTCCTTCCTTCCTTCCTTCCTTCCTTCCTTCCTTCCTTCCTTCCTTCCTTCAGATTTTATTTATTTACTTTTAGAGAGAGGGAGAAAGGAAGGGAGAGAAACATCAATGTGTGAGAGATACATTGATTGGTTGCCTCTCACAGCCCCAGTTGGGGACCTGTCCCACAACCCAGGCATGTGCTCTGACTGGGAATTGAACCAGTGACCTTTTGGTTCTCAGGCTGGTGCTCAGTTCACTCAATAAACCAGCCAGGGCATGGTCCATTTTCTTATGTCAGAATTTTAGGAGTGCCCATTGTGTCTCTGTGACTCCACGCCCAATATTCTGGATTTACAACCAACTAAAAAAAAGACAATGTCAGATTAATTGAGATCAAAATATTTGCTTTATTACTTGGCACTTTGCAGAGAAGGAGAACGTGTGTATTCTGGGAATAGGCTTTTAAAAAAAATCCTCATCCAAGGATATGTTTATTGATTTTAGAGAGAAGGTGGGGCAGGGGGAGAGACAGAGAGAAAGAAAGAAAGAGAAACATCTTTGTGAGAGAGAAACATCAATTGGTTGCCTCCCATATGTGCCCCAACTGGGAATCGAGCCCGCAACCTAGGTATGTGCCCTGACTGGGAATCAAACCCACAACACTCTGGTGCACAGGGAGGTGCTCCAACCAACTGAGTCGCCCAGCCAGGACTGAACAGCTCTTACAGAGAGTATAAAAGAAAGAGCTAGGCTGTCTACGCTCAGGTGCTTGTTCTGTTTTTACCTTACCTATCAACATATCAGGTAATTAACTCATTCCTAGTCTTCTAGGGTGTGTGTGTATGTGTGTGTGTGAGAGAGAGAGAGAAGGAGAGGGAGAGGGAGAGGGATAACTGTCTTTGTCCCTGCCACTCTGGCTCCCACTGATGCACAACACTGAAAGTGCTTCTCCCACACTTGGGGGAATAATTCCCAAGGCTGCTGCCATACTATTTTTCTGTCTTCCATTGCCATTTGCTGTATGTTATAAAGAATGAAACAGGTTCACATCCCAATACTAAACAAGAAAACATCCTGGATATTTTTTGACAGGTAGAGGACATGGCTCCAAAAGTGCCAGGGAGCAGATTAGAGGCATCTGCTTCTTCTGCCCATTGGGAAATATTGCTTGACTGTGAAGGAGGAAAGATGGGGACCCCTGGGCCTTTTCTTTCCCTTATTTTTGGATCAGGGTCATTGTATATGCCAGTACCTTTGAATTAAAACTTTATTTAAACCAATGCCTTAGTCTCCAAAGGAATGTGTACACTTATTTCTAGCATAGAAACAAACCACATGTGGGTAGGCAATGATAGTTCTTAGGTGATTTTTTTTTAGTTAGTGTAGAAGGTAATTTTAATTTCTAGTAGGACTGTTATTATGTGAGGACAGAATAAGTGATCGCCTCTGTGATTGAAAGACATTTATAGCAAGATGCAGAGATTGTTTTTTAGGTTAGCATATGTTAAAAACAAATCAACTTTAGTAAAGGGAAGGTAGGCTTCCCTATGGGTAATCATGGCATTTATCTCCGCACGAGCTTTTGAAATATCAAGTACATGCTCCCCAGCAATAAACCTTAAACATTTACCGAACACCTTATACCTTAAAAAAAATTATTTAATAACATTTTGTCAGAATTAATTTGAATTCTGAGTGACCAATATTTTCATTTCTATATATCTGTCTCATTTAAGGAGCTCTCCACCAACAGCCTCAGATAGAGTATTGAGACATTCATTAGTCCATTTTTTTCACATTAAAAGCAGAAATAACTGCCTGTCTGAGAAAATCTGTGATGCCAAAAATCTTCTGTTTCTTCCAGTCAACACCTGAAGATAGAGTCTCTGTCTCCCAGCCTCTTGGAGGGTAGGAGCCTAATTTTTATGAGTGCCAGTTAGCAAACCCAGATGGGCTTCCCAGGGTCCAGCTCCCTTCTTCCTGGTTTTTGTACTCTTTCATGTCCCTGACTGGACTGAGCCTTTGCTCATTCACCTCCTCACTCCCTCATTCTGTAAAATACTCAGTTACCTCTAAAACACACATGAGGAGAAAGAGAGAGACATAGGTATGCAGACTCATCTAAGAATACAAACTGAGAAAATTTTGACATTTTGAAAAGTAAACCTGATACCCTACTTAATTACAAATTTTACACAAAGTGATCTTGGTGTACTAAGAACGGATGTGTGGCAGCAACTACTTGTGAACTATGAACTCATACTGGCTGTTTATCACCCACAAGCATAACCGGTTTCTGTGTATTTGGGTCTGTAGTGAGTGAACATGTTTGGCCATCAGCATGGCCAGCCCTCACCTGCTGCCTCAAGTCCAGGCCTGTTGTTCTAAGGACCAAGGCATTTGTTTCGCCCAGGGCATAGTTTAGGCTGGATGGGGAGCAGAGCACTTTGCATCTTTTGTCTGCTTTTGCATAAGTGCAAATGTGGTCCTGGTTGCTGAGAGTACTTTGTCCTAGATGCACTTATTCCTGTCCCATCATTATAGGAGCCAGATCTGTTGACATAATCACTTCTGCCTTTCCATCCCTGTCCAGAACTCTTAATTACCATATGCTCCATTTCTTTATTAATAACAAATAGGAAAGAAATGTCAACAAAGTAGTGTTTTTTCCTTTGGTGTGTGTGTGTGAAAGTATTAGCATTTTGGGGGGCATCTTTCCACTGTGGTATGGGTAAAAGTTTGAATGGTAAACTCCAAGTTTAATTTCAAAAGCAAATAGCCTGCCTTTCTTCCCCATCACAAAATAAACTGCAAAAGTACACAAACGGGCAACAGCATTCCAGCCATCTGAACACTGGCCAGTGGCCTTCGCTTTCCGTAGCCATACAGATATTCACCATATTGCTTCCTGGCTGTGTGCTGATGTCTTAATTTCCTTTAGGAGCTGCCAGCAATGTGAGAGGGAGACAATGTTCTTTGCTTTTCAGTCCTGGTTTTTGGGTGCACTTTAAATATTGCTCCTCTCCATTCTCCGAAAGCGGATCTGAATGAGAGGGTGCTAGTGCACTTCGCCAGCACTGATAGGGAGGGCTGTGCACACGCGGGTGGTAGACTCCACCATCCCTCTGAATGGTTGCCATAGAGACGGAACCAACAAATTCCGGTGACGTGAGGTGAAAATGAATGTACAAAATAGCCTCGAAAGAATACAAACATTTGGGCTCTTACAAGAAAATGTACATCAGGTCTAGAATTTATTTTATGGGGTCCACTATTCCAAATTTTTGCTGATAACATCAGTATCAAAACATCTACATTTTCTTTGTGGCTATTTCTGTTTTGTGCAACTTCGGTGAAGAGATTAAAATGAGAGAATCTCATGAATGTTTTTCCTACTGCAAAACTCCCCACTACCTCCCTCTTTCTCAATTCCGAAAGAAAGTCACAGCCAAAATCATAGAAAATACTGATTATTTTGAAATAACTGTTAATGTCATGTTGAGTCAAGCATCCTGATTAAATGGGACAAAAATGCCTTCTTGGATATGCAGATACTTTTTGTTTTTTAACATTAAAAGACATGGAGAGACACAAACTGAGTTAAAAAGTCCATTGGAATATAGGCATTGTAGATCATAGACACATTTTCTTAATCACTATATTTTGCCTAATTGTTGAGGCCACTAAATCCTTGCATGCAAGATGGCAGGCCCTGTGCTAGCATTTTCTCCGCAAATGAGAATTTATTTGTTATCTCCTGGCTTGAGATTCACCGATGTAAAGGTCCTTTAATAAATAATTGTGAAGGGTACGAATTTACTTTAGTGGTGTCAAAACCTGTAGATCGTTTTAAAAGTTTACAAGTAAAAGAAGTGGGTTCCTATATTTGTCTACTTTTCAAGAAAACAATTTTAAAGCTCTCTAATGAGCATCAGCCTAAACCTGGACTTATATAGAGGTTGAACAAGGAGAGAAAGGCTGAGCAAATGAGGGGGAACGGTAAACCCCAATGGCTGTAATGGAAGGAATAACACAGTCTCAGGTATGAAGGACGATGCTTGAGGGGTTTGGGGCTTCCTCCTGCAGGTAATGGGGAGCCATCCCATTTGGGCAAGAGAGTCAAATACACACATTTGCACTACAAACACTCAATAATTTTCCATTTTAAGCACCACTAGTGCGGCAACAAAGAAGAAAGGAAGGGAAGACTAATGGCGTTGGTCATTATTTGGGGCTCAGAAAGATCTAGAGTTTCATCTTTGAGAATGGACAGAATAATGGTACCTTTCAAGGAACAAGAATATTCAGGAAGAGAAACCTGTTTGGGGACCTAGTGAGATCAAGAACAGGGAGTGTGAAGTTGACATGGGATATAATAAATATCCAGGAAAAAGTGGTTTCCAAGTAGATATATGTAGTAATGATATCTGAATAGAAGTAAGAGTAAATTCTCCAGGGTTCTCTGTTTACTTTTTAAATTTTTTAAAGGGCCAAAATAGAGAGGAAAAGCAACTTTTTAAAACAACCAACATTTGGGCAGGATTTTACTATTTTCAAGTGCACTATATAGTGTATTAATTTCATTTGAGTACTCAGAAAATACAGTATAGGTGATGGTAACTCCATTGATCACCAAGAGAAGCTGGTAAAACACACATGAGGAGAGCATTTTAGTTACTCGTCTCAGTTCACAGGTAGCAAATTAAAGAATTAAGGTTGAAACCCAGGGCTTCTTGTATTGTGAACATCCAGGGAAACCTGTGAAGCTCTGACTAGTTAAGGGAGTGCAGATTGTCACGATCTTTCCAGAAAGGAGCATGGCAATATACACTGAAAGCCTTAAAATTAATTATCACATGATTCAAAATTTTACTTCTAGAAATTTATCCTAAGGAAATAAGACAAAGATGAGGTTTTTCACCATTATGCTATTTCTAATATTTCAAAGCAAATATAATATTTAATTTGAGGGGACTTGTTAGATAAATATGATAAGTTAAATGATTTAATACCACATAACAATAAAATTTATAGTGTTGAGTAGTATTTAGAATCAGAAACTGCCAATGGAATAACATCATTGGGGAAAAAATCAGGATATAAAACTTTACATAGAGTGAAATCTTACTTTAAATGTAAATATGGTGTGGAAAGGAGACTGAAATCAATTAACCTGATTGTGGTAATTACCTCACAAAATACGCATATATCAAATAATCACATTGCACACTTTACAAGTATACAATTTTATTTGTTAATTATACCTCAATAAAGCTGGGGAAAAAAGAATGTATTAAAAAATCACAAATCAAGAAGAAATGGGACAGAGGACATACCAGGGAAGTGGGCAGCACACTTGCGTGTGCCCGCCACGAAATAGGGAGAGAGAGAATGAAAAGAAAGGCACTTAAATGTCTGCTGTTATCTTGGAGTTTGGGATTGTGGGTGATTTTATTTTCTTGATAGTTATTCTGAGTTTTCCAACCTTTTCCAATGGGCATGTGTAAGATAATCAGAAGAAGGTTTGTGAATATGTTCTTGACACACAGAATTGGTTACTAAATGGTAGCTGATGTTTTTAACGTTTAGAACATCCCATAAAAAGAAAGTAAAAACTATGGTTGATCTCACTACCCAGAGAAACTACTGTTTACAGTTTCATTGACTTGTTTTTACAAATTTACAAAAATGGTATCATGGTATTTATATTTAACTTTTTAAATGAATATATTAGGAGCATTTTCCATGTCAGCAGTTACATTCTTTTATATATTATTTTCGATAAATGCATAACATTACAAGCAATTGTCTATTCAATCAGGCTCCTTCTAGTGGACACTTACTGGTAGCTTGTTGCTCAGTTTTCAATATTCAGTTCTGTGATGAATTCTTTGGAGCATTGCTCTCTCTCCCTATTGTATATTCTATATATTTATGGATATACTAAATCTTTCCCATTTGTTAGATGCACTAGCTGGTCCATGTGTGGGTCTGCCAGTTTGTGCATTTATTTGTCAAATAGTGATTCTGAGTAAAATGAAAGTTTTGTGCTTAGCCAGGCAATTGAAACATGTGTCTTCATGGTGGCAGGCCTTGCTGTGTGTGAAAGTCTTATCTGATCTGAGGTCACAATTGCCTCTTGTCTATGCCTTTTGTGTGACTCCATTTCTGGTCAGATTCCTTTTCTATTTTGTCTGCATTCTGTATTGTGTGCCTCATTCATTCCAGTTCACCACCCACTTAGAACCTGGCAAACGCACTTACAGTTCCTAAGCCAGGCTGTTCAAAGAGTTAACCGAAGCAAAAATTTACTCCACTCTGAGTGCACACACACACACACACTCTCTTATACTAACGAAAGTTTCAGGAAAATTATTTCAGTCTTGACATTGTACTGCTTGGTAAGACAAGCTTCCCTACCGACTGCTATTCAGAAGTAAGATTATACATTGATTTCAAACCTCTCACAAAAGAAAAATAAAAGATGGATGGAAATATCCTGAATATGATTACCAGAACAGGAGAGAAAGGAAGAGGGCTTGAAAAAATGAAAACAAAACAAAACAAAACAAAAAACCCTAAATTTTTTTCTAATACCCTTCTGACTTGGAAACGCAAAGCAATAGAGGTATGAAACATGTCAATCACGTGCAGGAGCCCAACCCTCTTTGGTGCAATGGATTCTTGTCAAAGAGAGGCAGCCTTGTCGTAAGTCCTCAGTTACCCACTATCCTATCACTCTATTTTATTTTCTTTAAAATATTCATTATTCTGAAATAATTTCACTTACTTATCGTTTCCTTTTCCCCATTATGAGAGATCAGGGACTCTTATCTGTTGTGTCCATTATGGGCACCAGAGGTTTGTGGTGGAATGCTCGAGATGATGATTGGTATTGCTATATTCAATGTCATCCTATTTGTCTTAGCAAGCATGTGGTAAATATTTGTAGGATGAGTGAATGAAGGAAGGAATAAAAAAAAATGAAGATGCTTAGTGGGTTTTCACATACCTAAATGTACATTTTTGGTTAATAACAGGATATAAGATTAGAATCCATGTTTCTGATGCCTTCTAACTATTTTTATCCTTGAATTTTGATAGCTATGGAATTATCATTTATAGACTCAATAATTGGATAGTGAGAATTTAAAAGTAAGCCCCTATTAATTTCTTAGAAGTTCTAATTTCATAGAACTTCTGGTTAGTATTAAACAAAGATCCCCCCACCATCTCCCCACCATAAACAAGTTTTGAGTATTAGATGTGAGATTCTTGAATACTTCACTACTGTGATCTGTGAACAGGGTGAGCTTTTTAGATAGAGGGAAGATAATAGTCGGATATCTGTTTATAGTATCACAGGTAGGCTCAAGTTCCAGCTTACAATACAATACACACATACAATAAGATCATTAAAATATAAATGTAAAATTAAAAAAATCACTTAGAGGAATAGAAAAGTAAATACTGATTATCCACAATGAAAGAATAGTATTATTACTATGATTTAATTCTGAGTTTCCTAAAGAGGCCAAAAGGGAAGTTTACTGATCTATTATATAATTCTCGAGAGGCAAACTTAATTTTCAGGTAGTAAATTCTAAAATGAAGATATTTCCTCACCTTTTTTGAATAGTGGAGTCACAGTATGAACATGGCCTTTTGTGTCCCTCACAGGATCACCCAATATACTCCATACCAGCCAGAGGTGTCTCAGGGCAGACTGGAGAGTTTACTGAATTTCCAGACCATGGTGTGTGACATCACAGGCATGGACATGGCCAATGCATCCCTGCTGGACGAGGCGACCGCGGCTGCAGAAGCTATGCAGCTGTGCCACAGGTGAGAGGCCCGGCATGAGACTCTGTTGGGATAAGGGACATCTTCCAGTCTTTTTTCCTCTGTGTCAAAAGCTCTGATTATTCCTGAGGATGCATTTCTAGAGGTAGAACTGCTGGGTCATGATGTGTAGTTAGTTAATAACTGCCTTCCATTTCCTCACCTTTTTTCTTTCTTTGCTTTGTGAGTGCCTTCCTGGTAGAATTCTGACATAGATGGTCATCTGGTTGGGACATCAGCCCACATTCATGGTATATCTGTCAGAGGTTTTGTGCTTTTGGTCTTGAATGCCCAGATAAGTCTCTTTCTTGGTTTCTGCAAATTTGAAGGGTGGTGAGCCCCGCACTTACGCAGTAGGTGTGGTGGTTTCTAAGTTGCAGCCACAGGCCCTTCTGATTTCTAAGTAGCCCTGGGGGGTGGTGGGTTCAGGGTCTTCCTCCTGCTATGGATGGACAGCTGCAAAGGAATGCTGCTCACCTACTCTCTGGTTATTATTCTTAGTTTTTCACTTATTTTCCTTATTTATCTTACTCATCCGTCTGCTCTCCCATCTACCACCACAGATTTTGCTAAACAGGATCGGAATGGAACTTGAGTGGAAATCTGTTCAGTAAAGGCTATTATTGTCATTAATGACCCAGTATTTTTTATGCTGTTGTCAACACAATCATCCAAACCTATAAACAATTAAGAATAGTTTATTTGGGTCAAATGGGTAGGATATATGCCAGGGAAAAAGATCTCAAATGTTCAGGAGAATAAGAGGACGGCTGCTCCTTTTATGCATTTGAAATTAAGGAGGAAACTAAGGAAGATTACATGGAGGTGGGAGAAAAGCAAGGTGGGATTGGATTACAGGATAGTTAACAAGATTATGTGCTATCTTGAGGGTGGATATGGTGTGTTTCAAATGTGTGTTAACCCAGATGCACAGAGACAAGGGACAGGGCTTGGTTAAAGCAAACAGAAACCTTCCACTAAAGACGTTGTATGCCTGGGGTATGACTACCCACCATGATCTGGGCAGTTAGGGATTTATGATCACAGCACCCTGTGTGGTTACTTTCCGTAGAACCCTTTTTTTGTCCACAATACTATGCTCAGACTTTCCCTAAGGACCATCTTTACTTTGCATTCTTAAAAGATATTCTGATTTCTTTAATGTTAATGCTTGAATGTGATTTTCCTTTTTTAACAGACACAACAAGAGGAGGAAATTTTTTGTTGACCCTCGTTGCCACCCACAGACAATAGCTGTCATCCAGACTCGAGCCAAGTAATTACTTTTAGTCATATTTTGAATAAAATGCTGATCTCAACTGATTTTCTCCCTTACTTCTAAACTGATTGGAAGTCAACCTGGTGTAAATTGGGGTTGTTGAGTTCTACTTTTCCTCCCACTTTCTTCTCAGGGTCTCACTGGTAAGTAAAATGTGTCAGAATGAGAAAATACACAGTGCCTTTAGTTGCCTTTGCTTTATATTATCATGTTTTTTAGAGGATATTTATTTATTGATTTGAGAGAGACAGAGACAGAGACAGAGAGGGAGAGAGGAAGAAATATCAATTTGTCAGTCCACTTGTTTATGCATTCATTGGTTGATTCTAGTATGTACTTTGATGGAGGATTGAACCCACAACCTTGGTGTATCGGGATACTGCAACTAGGCTACCTGGCCAGGACTGTTTTCTTTTTTGTGAAAAGAAATTTAATTAAAATAATTTCAACAATGTTGTGGAACTGAAAAACAGGAAAAAAATGGAGCTCTCCATTTTTTAATGTGTATTAAAATATTTTATATTCCTACAAACATAGTTGTAGTCTGTTGTTGGTGTAGAGGATGTAGAAGAAAGCGTATTGCATTTTCGTACTGCAATTAGATAAAACAAATATAGCACAGCTACCACTTGTGGCTGTGTTTGTTTGCTTCCTCCTTGTAAAAGCTGGGTAATCTTCCTCTTACCCATACCACCATCCCTTCAGAAGGGGTTTCTCACAGATGTTGGAATTAGGCAGTTTTAGGAACCTAAGGAAGGGTCTCCTTCTTGTCTTACTGGTGGCGTTCTTTCTATTCACCTAAGAATGATGCAAGGGAGAAGTGGCGATGGTGCTGCTGTTACAGATACTGGTTCTTTAGTCCCAGGAGGTGATGTTTCTGGTCGTCTCTCAGGAGCTGGTCATGACAGGAAAGGGGGAGTGGTAGGGGATGAGAAAAACAGAAGCTAAGCTGTTGGGTGCAATTGAGTTGGTGTGAAAGACTGTTACCACTGGAGGTCGGGTATGACATGAGTGTGTGTTTGTGTGTGTGTATTGGGATGGGGTGGTAAGTGGGCATTGAGAAAGGACACAGAATACAAATGCTGTTATGGAAAAGAAACTAGGTAATTTGTTTAATTTTTGTAAACCAAAAACATGATTGATTTTTGTCTTCTCTCTATCTAGATATGCTGGAGTCGTCATTGAGCTGAAGTTACTCCATGAAATGGACTTCAGTGGAAAAGACGTCAGCGGAGTGCTGTTCCAGTACCCGGACACGGAGGGGAAGGTGGAAGACTTCACTGAACTTGTGGAGAGAGCCCATCAGACTGGGGTAGGCAGACCTCTCCTTGTAGGGTCCATGGAGGTGTGTCTCAACTTCGAATCATTACTGTTATGTTGGGTGTGGTTTTAATTCACATACCTGTATCACCTGGAATAGTAAAACTCTCTCCTTCCTGCTTCCTTTCTTCAACTTTGTTTTGTTTATTGATTCCTGGCACATAACGGGCACTCAGTGAGGATTTTAAGTGAATGGAGTAAGTGAAGTTTACACAATGTGAGCCAGCTCTGCCAGCCTGCCTGCAGTGGAGGTAATTTGCCACTTTCTCACTGTTTGCAGGGACAGTGACTACCGTGTCCATTTTCTCTTGTTTCCCCTCTAGACCTTGGCTTGCTGTGCTACCGACCTTTTGGCTCTATGTATCTTGAGGCCTCCTGGAGAATTTGGGGTAGACATTGCCCTGGGCAGCTCACAGAGATTTGGGGTGCCACTGGGCTATGGAGGACCACATGCAGCCTTTTTTGCGATTAGAGAAAGCTTGGTGAGGATGATGCCTGGAAGAATGGTGGGAGTAACGAGGTAAGGTGGCTCGGGTTTCTCTCTTTTATTGTGGCTCTTGTTTTCCCTGCTGCGTTTGTTGATTGCAAAAGCTGGTGATTGCTCTTTAAACTTAACTGAGTCATTTGGAGTTGATTAAAGAAAATGTACAACATAGATTCAGAAGAGATGATCTGTTTGGGGTATGAACTGGTTAATATACCTCTTCTCAAATGCCATGAGTTTGTACGTATTTGAAAAAGTATGTGTGATTCATAACGTATTTGTTCTGAGGTCACATACATGAATTTATTTAGGTTGAAGAAATGCCCTCAGAGACTGAATATTTTAGGTGTGTTTTACATCTAACTAGCTCTTTTCTTCGAAAGTATTATCATGTCACAGGGTTATGTAAAGACAAGTGCAAGGAGAGATTACCATGCCTGTGATTTCCAATGCCACTTGGCCATTGGAATAGTTTCCAAAAGTACTTTCTTGAGGGCCTCTCCTCACTGAAAGTTTAGATGAATGCTGTAATTATTGTTGGGAAATTTACCATGATCTTTTTGACCCTTCATGAAAGCTGATCTAGCAATGTAAGTGAATAGTCTGAAGTAGTGAATGATGTGATCAATGTGAAGTTTGAAAGTTCTCTCAGTTTGCCACAGGATAGCAAAAGGGACTTTGTTTTTTAGTTTAAAATAAGTTCCTTCAAGTATACTTACATTCGCTTTTTTCAGTATTGTCTCTTCACCAAGCAAGATGAGGCACAGGGCTTTCTAATTAAAAAAATTTAATGTATTAATTATTGTCTGCTGGTTTTTATATTGAACTTCTTACCTTTCTGGAAAATGGATCCCAAATGTTGATGAAATAAAGGATAAGACTGCTAAATATTTGTGTTTATCTAAATTTTTAATTGTATTAGAAAGGGGACATGTTTATTAGAGAAAAGTGGTAAGTTGGTTAGCATCATTTTAATTTACAGCCATATAGTCCCTTCAGATTTCCAGTACAGAGATGCTGTTTCCTTTGCCAGATATTTCCTTCTTTTCTGAGTCTGCCAAGAAGCTCAGAGAGAAAGTTAATCCTCAGTCACCCTCATTATGGTAGGCTGGGTAATTCCTGGAAATGTTCCTTTCAAGGTTCCCAGCTTTACTGTTTATATCTTGGTACTTCAACTCCTCAGAGTACAAACTAAAAATTAGCAGTCCTAGTTAGAAGAGGAGGATTTGGAAATTGTTTCTTTATGGCCTTGTACCCAAGTAAATTTGCTAAATTCACTTCAAGCTGAGAAGGAAATAAGCAGGTCCATTTATGACAATTCCCGGTGCTGTGGTTAACTGTGCTAATTGGATGTTTTATTCTTGGCCCAGAGATGCCACTGGGAAAGAAGTGTATCGTCTTGCTCTTCAAACCAGGGAGCAACACATCCGGAGAGACAAGGCTACCAGCAACATCTGCACAGCTCAGGTAGGTCACCTGTCTGACCTGTCACCTGCATCCTTTACAGTCTATAGAAATGAACGACTCATTCATTCACTGAGTTATTCATTAACTTATTTATCACCCACCGAGCAGTGTACACACCAAAAATGTTAAGATCTTATTGGTAGAGAAGTCTTATGGTCTTGTTGGAACCAAAATACAGTGCATTTTACTGGTGGTCTGAGTACACACACACTTTACACTTCAGAGTCTCTCACATTCTTGTCTGTAGGGCCTGTTTATCATGGGTGGTGACTGGGCGCCTTCTCTTCGGGCTGAGATGGAGGCCCTCCAGGCTGGGGTGAGGGTGCTTCAGGTGATTGTACTCGAGGGGATGGTCCTCACTGGCAAGCTTGTGGTGGTCATGGAGTACTCTTACTGGCAGCTAATAAGAGGCATTCCTGAAGTGGACAGGGTAAAAGAAGAGGAATTAATGGGAAGTTACCCAAGGGCTTAAGTCAGGGGGAGCAGTATTTTCCCACATCCAGCCAACTCCTAGGACCAGATGGAGGGCCACTGCTGAGCATATGATCTCTTCTGGGTCTGTCTCTTTCCTTCAGGGTCAGAGAAGGAGAGATCTCACCAGTACCTCCATGGGGACTACAGTGCTCTTCCCTCTCAAAGCATCACCAGGTTTTAGAGAGCCTCTCCAGGGAGGCAGTAGATGATAAAGTGTTTGTATAGTTAGTTCTAAAGCCTTTGGTCTTTAATGGGAAGAGCAATGGCTTTAGTGGGTCCCTTGGGAAGTGTAGACACTTCGCAAAAGTGTCTACATTCTCTTTGGGATTTTTGGTGTAAGAAAGCTAATTCCTGGTTCTGATATTCTTCTTTTCCTCCTCATTTTCTTTATTGACTATGATTGTACTCTTTGGGAACTTTTGAGAGCTGTTTCTTGCTTTGCAGTGGCCCTATAGAAATTCCTTCTAGCAGCCTAGCAAAGAACACGTGTACCTAACAAATTTGGTCTGATATTGAGCATCATCCAACTTTAAAGCACTGTGTTTCTCAGCTGAGTAGAATGTGTTCTGTGTGGTGCCCCTTCCATTAAAGTGGACCTTGAACTGCTGACCTAGCACATTAGGACAAAGCCACTCTAGTGGGACTAGAATAGAAATCTCAGAGAGACCCTGGTGCTGCAGCAATAAGGTGGAGGCTGCTGTGGGAGAATCAAGTGGACTAGACAAATAAAGAGCCTGAGACTTGAATTTGGACAAGTTACTGGGGTGATATTGTATGGTTAGAAGAACGCTTATTGGCAGGATGCAAGGTGAATAAACACATGAGGTATGGGGCCAGGAGGAGGAGATGCAGGAGGCGATCCTCCATCTCTTCCCCCAAGTTGACACTCATTTGATTTCTGACCCTAGCCATCCTCATATTATCCTTCTCTCCGGCTCAAGGTGCCATCTCGGTGATCCCTCTCTTGCTTCCCATGTAGAACTCCCTCACTGAAACATCCCTGGAGCTCTCTGTGCCCCTATCTCCAGGAGATGCCATGCCATTCCTTTCAGTTTTCTGTCACACTAGGACACACATTTCCATGTGAATAGTTTCACGAAATCTCAGTCTAATGGTCAAGAGAGTATGTCGACCTCAGTAAGCAACCTTGCTGTCCCTAGGGACTAATCCAGTAGGCTCTGGTTTTCCTTTTCTAATATATCTCCTGCCGACTCATTTTGGCTTTATTCCCCTGTCTCCTGCATTTTCATCTTTGGTAGTTCTTTGCCACATTTATCTCTTGGTTGTTGGAATTCAGCTTCTCCTGCTTTATTTAAGGCCTCAGGAGAATTGTATTCCCTGAGTTCTTGGGGTTTGAAAACTTTTGTTGCTTTTATCCTTGAATAACCCTTTTATAATGTCACATTTCAAGGTTTAATATAGTGGGCCCACAGAACCTGGGATGCCATGTTTCCCCCTCAGGTGTTCAAGCATGTTATAAATGGTCCCCAACTATCACAGAGAATGCAGGAAATGTGATCATTTTGCTTTGTCCCTGTTTTCAATTTTGGCATCTCAAGTCAAAATAATAGTCCCTTCTACAAATTGTCTTCCATCTCATTGTTGAAGTTGATTCTTTAAATGCCCTTGTCGTTTTAGGCTCTCTTGGCAAATATGGCCGCCATGTTTGCAATATACCATGGTTCCCGAGGGCTGGAGCATATTGCTAGGAGGGTGCATAATGCCACTTTGATTTTGTCTGAAGGTGAGTCGGGTATCTTTTTAAAACCTTTGGGCATAACAAGACTGATAAACATGAGTAAGTGAAACTGAAAACTTACTACATGTTCAATACCGTATGCAGAATTGAAAGTCAAATAAAAACTGGGAAGAATATTTTCAACTTCTATGATAGGCCAAGTGAATGTTTTTAATTAGAGAGCTCTTACTCACTGCCCCATATCATACACAAGAAGGATGAATACACTGAGGGGAAGATGGGCAAAGGACATTAAATGAAAAAAAATTTCTTAAACATTTTATTTATTTATCTTTAGAGGGGAAGGGAAGGAGAGAGGGAGAGAGGGAGAGAAATATCAATGTATGGTTGCCTCTCATGCATCCCTTGCCGGGAACTGGTCTCCAACCCAGGCACGTGCCCTGACTGGGAATCAAACCGCGATCCTTTGGTTCACAGGCCTGCGCTCAATCCACTGAGCTACACCAGCCAGGGCCATTAAATGAAATTTTAAAAGAAATGAGTACACAAATACATGGTCAATGAACATGCATAATTTCAACCTCACTAATACTCCGATGTAAATTGAAACATTAAAATGTTTTTTTTCCCATTACACTGGCAAATATTAAAAAGAATGCTGATAGTGGTATGACTTCTTTAGGGGCACTTGTACAATATATATCAAAGACTTTTAAAATGTACCTATAATTTGACCCAGAAATTCTACTTCTAGGAATATAGCCAAAGGAAATAATCAAATAGGGAAGTAAAATCTTTCCATTGAAACACTGTGTATAATAGCACAATCTTGGATATAGCCTGAATGTCCAATAATAAGTAATTAGTTAAATTGTGGTATATCTGTAAGGTTGACTGTATACAGCCATTAAAAATACTGATATCAATAGTAGGAGCAGACTATGTTGGAGTAGTTTACTTCTTTGCTTCTCTGTGAAACATCAGTGGCAGAGGAGCAGGTTTCTGTGTGGGGACTGGCAGATCTCCTCTCTCGTCTAGGTCTCAAGCGAGCTGGGCACCAACTGCAGCATGACTTGTTCTTTGACACTCTGAAGATTCAGTGTGGCTGCTCCCTGAAGGAGGTTTTGGGCAGGGCTGCTCAGAGGAAAATCAATTTTCGGCTTTTTGAGGATGGCACAGTAAGTTATACCTACAGTTTCCCTTTTTTAAACAAATTCTTTACATTTTCATGACTTTTGTTATTAGAAGTTTTCATCTTTATTTAAAAAAAACAATATTGGAACTTTGGGCACAATTAATTTTTTTTGTAAACAATTTTTATTTCCAGTTTGGAACATTGTGTCTCCTCAAGGGCTGTTTCATTCTCATCTCTCCCTAAGACTTTGTGTCTTCATTAGGAGGCTGTTAGGCACATGTTTTCATTTTTTTTTTTTTAAATCCTTTGTTTATTTTTAGAGAGAGGGGAAGGGAGGGAGAAAGAGAAACATCAATGTGTGGTTGCCTCTCCCATGCTCCCTACTGGGGACCTGGCCTGCAACCCAGGCACATGCCCTGACTGGGAATCGAACCTGTGACCCTTTGCTTCACAGTCCGATGCTCAATCCACTGAGCCACACCAGCCGGAAGCACATGTTTTCTTACTCCTCTCTTCACCATATGACTTTCCAAGGTAAAGGCTATGATAAATGGTATAATAAAGCAACTTACCAAGAAACAGGTGAGCATATTCAGTACCAGTAGGAGTACCCTGCAACCATCAGAGTGTTAAAGAGTTCAGAAATGGCTCATAAAACTATAAACCCTGTGAAGTCTTGGGCTGGTCTAAGCCCCCTTCGCCTAAGGGCCAATTTGGTAGCCAAGTTGGTACCCTGATATTTTAGAACAGCTGGGAGTTTTGTCCAGCATCCTTCTCCCCTTTGATCTCTCTGGGGTTTCTCCACTGATCTTGGTATTCAGAGCTGATGATTTATCTTCTGTTTTTATTTTTGTAGCTTGGTATTTCTCTTGATGAAACAGTCAATGAAAAAGATCTGGATGACTTGTTGTGGATCTTTGGTTGTGAGTCATCTGCAGTAAGTGAAATAAAAACATGCATTTCTCATAACGACTATTTGAGGTGGTGTCAAAGATGGGTTTGCCTCTTGTGGGCCTGTGTGTGTGGGGGGGGGGCAGGTGTGACATTGGGTGGCCTGCTGTTAAAATTATGCCACTAAGTGTCCCTTGCTACTGTGACTGCTGATAGAGGTCTCTGCTATGTGCCTGGCCTGGACCTTGCACCTTAGGCTATTTGGAAGGTTGGTTAATGGTATTTAATCAAAACTGTCCCTAATACAAAGATTCATGACATTGGCTTGTTGGTTATGTCTATTCTGGGAAAATCATGATACTCACTCATGCAACAGATATTTATTGAAGACCTAATATGTGCCAGGTACTATGCTGGGCCCTGAGGATAGTGGTGAATTAGACATGATTCCTGCACTCGTGGAGCTTATATTCTAATGAGGATTCAAACAAGCACAAGATTCCAGTCCATGTGATGCTGTGATAGGTGATGTCTAAAGATGCTCTTTGAACACAGAGGAGGGATTTCTTACCAAGGGTTGGAAGAAATTGTTCTGAGATATGAAAGATGAGGAGGAGTTATCTAGACTTAGATGGCATAATTGAGGAGGGAGGTGAGGCCAGAGATGTTCCAGACTGGGAAAAACAGCCACAAAGGCTAGGAGGAGAGAGATTACTGAGAACTAGAAGCCGTTCAGTGTGAATGAGTTGGTTTCTAAAACAATGAAATAGCAGGGAGAGTGAGGAGAAAGTCTACAATCCCATGGAATGAAAATGAAAGAGAGAGCTCTCAGTAGCTACCTAGACCTGTGGCCGGGTGCTAATCACTACAGTCTACACAGCCTGGTGCAGAGAAAGCACTCAGTGAACACTTGTTGAATGAATCCATGACAGGAAGCATTTACTAAAGAAGCTGAAATAGGCTCTAGAGTGTTGAATGGTGCTATCCTGGCAGTCTCTGTCCCCTGTGAGTGAGGACTTCAGTATCAAATAACAAATGTAAACCACGTTATTCTCTTTTAAACTTTAATTAATAAACAGGGCTGAGTAAGCGTCTTCCTTCCAGAACTCTGTACTAAACTCCACATGTTGGAGGAATATTTATGGAAGGCCTGCTGGAGCCTCTAGATGGCCGCACTACCAGCCTGGGGCAGACCGAGGAGCAAGCTGTCAATTTAATCATATATTCTATATGTTAAGCCCTTACTAGATATACTCGTATGATTTGCAAATAGTTTCTCCCATCCTGTAAGTGTTCTCTTAACTCTCTTGATAGTGCCCTTTGACGTGTGAAAGTTTTTAATTTTAATGAGTCTACTTTATTTTTCGTTGCTCATGCTTTTGGCTTTGTGTTTAAGAAACCATTGCCAAATCCAATGTCATGCAGAATTGTCCCTCTGTTTTCCTTTGAGAGTTTTAGCTTTTAAATTTAAGTCCTTAATCCATTTCAATTTACTTTTTACATATGGTGTAAGATAAGGATGCAGCTTCATTCTTTTGTGTGTGTATATCCACTTTTCTTAGCACTGTTTGTTAAAGAGATTGTCCTTTTTCCCACTAAATGGTCTTGGTACTTGCATTTCACTAGACTTCTCAAAGATAAGAGCAGTGTCAAGGGAGAATACTTACATGAGTGTTATCATGGTAACTTTTTTGATAGCCTTTTAAAATAATTTGCCAGAACTTGCTTCATTATTCAAGGAACATGCAGGAAATATCAACTTTTTTTGCAGTAAAAACTCTGCAGTTTTTCTTCTTTTCTGTGGCTGAGGTCAACAGAACTTAAAAACAGTGCTCTGGAGAACTGCCACAATTCATAACTCCTGACATCTGTTGCCGGGAGCAGGGGTGGTGACAGGGTGAAGGGGCTGTGCTAGGGTATTTCTGATGCTCTGTCAGAATACATGCTGACCAGAGACCTGGCTGTCCACACGTGGTTCTAGGCACAATTTCCACCCTTTAGTTTCTGTGGTTTCTCCATGCAGGAGCTGGTTGCTGAAAGCATGGGTGAGGAACGGAGAGGTATTCTAGCCACTGCCTTGAAGAGAACCAGCCCGTTCCTCACAAATCAAGTGTTCAACAGGTTTGTGTGGCTAGTGTGATTTCTGTATTGTGTGGCTTCTGACTTCAGTGTGACATAGCCGGCTTATTGTGGCTCACTAATAAATCATCACCATAAGGACCCCATTGCTGGTTTGGGCAAAGCACATGCTATTTCCTCTTGTCCCAGCCCCCTTGGCAAGGTAACCCCTAATTCTACTCATCAGGAAGAAGGGAGTTTAGATGCACAGTTATCAGGCTGAAGAGCATACCCAGGAAGTTGACATTTTTTTTCTTCCCAATCTTTCCCTCATGCTCACAGGCAGCTTCTTGTTCTGGGCATCAGATGAGGTTCGTGGGGGTTCCAGAGCCTTCCCTCTGATGCTCTGTTGGCAGGTTGGCATGGCCCAGTTTGATCTGTATGTTAAAGGTCAAGTTCAGTGTGTGTGATTGCTCAGGAGGGTATGTGTGGATTCTGATCTAACTGTGTTAGCCTAAGTCATGTGTTTTGTGTTCACAGCTATCATTCAGAAACAAATATTGTTCGATATATGAAGAAACTGGAAAACAAAGACATTTCCCTTGTTCACAGTATGATTCCACTGGTAAGTATTACTTTCATCCCCCTTTTCAACCCCACCCTGATCCTACCTCTTTGGGTAGCATCTAACATACTATAAGGGGGATGGGTGGCCATGCGTGGAGATCGAAAGACTGATCATACGGACCATGGGGTATCGCTAATGTGATATTTTGCCTGTGCTTCTTAAAGGGGTCCTGTACCATGAAGCTCAACAGTTCATCTGAACTCGAAGTAAGTGTGCCACGTCTGTTAAGCAGGAACTTGTTCCAGCTTGCACATAACTAGAGGAAACTCTACTGGGACTGTGACTTGCTAACCACTTTAATAATCCTTTACCTGGCTGTGCAACAATCTTGGCAGAAACCCTAACTTTGCCACAACCTGATCATTTAAATTTATTAGTCAAATTATTTTTAAATATTAAAATAATTAACTATATAGTATTTATACTATATAAATCTCTACCCTCCCCACCCTCTTTTGTTAAACCTGCCACATTGAAAGCTTTTATTTTGATCAATTTGTAGTTGTTAAGCTCAGAAGAAGCTTAAGCCTTCTTTCTAGAAAGCATAGAGATTTGAGGTTTCAGTTTATTACGTCAACAAAAGGCTTGTGTAACCTGCTGCTGTGGCTGGTAAGCATCTCTCCCAGGTTAGGATCCACTTAGCAAAGTTTCATTGTTCCTTGTATTTCACAGAATTGCTCTGATATGACAAATCATGTCAGGCAAAATAAATTATTTTATATTGTGACAGGAAGATTTTCTCCATTTGCTTTTCTGTTGTTCTGATCTGCTTAATGAAAAGACAATCATATATATGCCATTAAGAGTTTGAATAAATTATACTTGATACAACTCATTGAGTTTTGTGGCTATAAATCTATTTCCCATCCTTATTGTCCCTAAAAAGATAGAAAAAGGTTATATTTTTGCACAAGTTCCCTTTCTGGGGCTCTATAACCCACTCGTAAGAGGAAGCCAGTAGTAGAACTTACCCTGTAAGATCATGGTGAGAGCTGAGTGAAGGAACACATTTTAAGTGCTGAGAACAGTGTCCCACCCATTCTGTATTAGATGCTGCTTTCATCCTCCTCCTCCTCCTCATCCAAGTTAACATTGTTACTGCTGTTACAATATGTATATGTGCGTAAGTTTTCTCCTTTCTTGCTCTTCAGTCAATTACATGGAGTGAATTTGCCAACATCCACCCCTTTGTGCCTTTGGACCAAGCTCAAGGGTACCAGCAGCTTTTCCGAGAGCTTGAGAAGGATTTATGTGAGCTCACGGGCTATGACCGAATCTGTTTACAACCTAACAGGTAAGGGATTTCTTCTGTCATGTTAGTTATTGCTTGTGGTGTAGTGCCCATTTTAAAACTTAGAGGTTTGAAATAACAAATAATTTCATATCATTCTGAGAGCTGAGTGGACAGTTGCACTTGCTGAGGAAGATGATTGAAGGTCTCAAGTGGCCTCATTCACATTGCTGAGAAGTTAGGGACGGGCTGTTGGCTGGGAGGAGTTAGTTGAGGATGTTGGCCTGGGTCTTGGTTCTTCCCCATGTGGACCTCTCCATGTGGCTTCTTGACCTTCCTGACAGAATCATGTCAGATTTCAAAGCAGAGTGCACCACGACAGTAGGATATGGAGCTGCAAGCCTCGAGGCTCAGCCTCTGCAGTCACTCAGCCTTACTTCCAGAGCATTCTGTCTGTGAAAGCAAGTTACAGGCCCAGGCCAGGTTGAATATGGAAGTGGATAATACCCGGGTGTGAATGTTGAGAGTCATGGTTCCTTGTGGGACATCTTTGGAAACCAGTTTCTACACCTATCAGTGACGTAGATCAAGTGCCCATGTTAACTCCAATGAAGCAGCAATGTCTCACTCTAGTAGGGCCAGGAGAACCTGGATCCTGGCTTGTTCTGCCACTCACTTTGAAAGTTCCCTCCCCTCCTCTGGCCTTGGTCTTTTTGTCTGCAAAGTAAAAACTTTGAAGAACAGTGGTTTTCAGACAGAGGGCTCTAGCAACATCTCCTGGGTACTTGTCAAAAAACAAATTCCTGGGTCCCACTCCAGAGGTACTAATTACAATCTTCAGAGCTTGAGACTAAAAATTATCTATCTATCATCTATCTATCTATCTATCTATCTATCTATCTATCTATCTATCTATCTATCTATCTATGTATCTTAGAGAGAGGGGAAAGGAGGGAGAAAGAGAGGGAGAGAAACATCAATATGTGGTTGCCTCTTGTGCTCCCCCCGCTGGGGACTTGGCCCCCAACCCAGGCATGTGCCCTGACTGAGCATCAAACAGGCGACCCCCTGGTTCACAGGCCTGCACTCAGTGCACCGAGCCACAGCAACCAGGGCAAATCTTTCTTTCTAAGGAGCAACAAAGTGTTTCTGATACACAGCCAGTTTGGAATCCATTGTGTTTGGGATTACTCTGTCTTCATGGGAATACATAGATAAATAGATAGACGGACAAAACACACATGTTATCAGTGTGTGAGTTAACATCCTAGGATATTTTCAGAAGAGAAGTTGGTATCTACCCCTAGGTTCTCTACCTCCCACTACTCTAAATGTAATTCTCCACCTCAGCATTGGCATCACCTAGGAGCTTGTTAGAAATGGAGAATTCCAACTTTATGATACAAATATCAAATGATTTAAAAACAGACATTTATTGTCTCACTTTCTGAAACAAAGTAATCAGGTCTTAAGCAGATATAATCAAGCTCTACCTACTGTTTTGTAACAAAGCCATGTACTTTGTAAAAATAACATATCCTATAAAACACAAGCCACTGAGAAAGAGGGCATGTGGCAAATGAAAGGACATGGAACTCTTTTCATGATGGCCTCTCAAACCTCATTACATAAATAGGAAGGAACCAACATTCATGAAACTCAGACTTCAGTATACTTTCATCAAAATATTATCATTCAGCTTTTTTTTTTTTTTTTTTTTTTTAGTTTGAGAGGAACCTGATTGAATTCTTAACCTCAGGCAATGATACTTTATTAAATGTTGACAATGAAGAAATTTTGCCCTCTAGTGATGGAATATGAGCACATCTTCAGTGTCATATTGGAGAATAATTTTTAAGACCAACTTTTAAGTCATTCCTGTTGCAGTAAATTGAGGTCTGAGGTCCCAGCCAGAGTCCCCAGAAGGTTGACCTAAGGATGAGGAAGCTTGCCTTTCATTAAAGCAATGGTTTCCCAACCTTGCCTGGAAATTAAACTCACATGGTGAGTTTATAAAAGTTCAGGTGTCCAGGTCACATTCCCAGATTCTCAATGGTGAAAGAGAGTGAGGAAAGGGACCCAAGCGTGAGTATTTCTTTAAAGCTCCCCAGCTGATTCCGACTTGCAGACAAAGTTGAGAACCACTGTCTCAGAAGTTTCCCTTGTTTTCCTCTGTATACCCCATGTTCTTTCTCTGTCCTACTCTCCTCACTCATAGGACTGGCAGCCAGAGTCAGTAACCCATGTCGGTCTTGCAGGAAAGAGATCTTTATTAGCGGGCAGTTGCTGGCAGTGATGCCTTCTCCAGCTCCAGAGATTCCCAGATAGAGCGAGCACACATTTCCAAGAGAGTGACAGGGGCTGTTGGAGCTTGGATGAAAGATATTTCTGGTCCTGAGCAGTGGGTGCTGTGATAAGTGGGGGCATGCTGCCTTGTTCTTTGTTGAAAAAAAGGGGGGGCCCAGCTTCCAGTGAGCAGGGTGATTTGATGTCATCATTTGGGGAAAAGAGGAAGGAATGTGCTACATATTCTATAGGTGAGTGATTTGTTACAACTCTGTCTTGGTTTAATTTTGCTAATGTTCTCTCCACAAGTGGAGTCACCAAAAAGATTCTGAATCTAAAAATATTTCCTTTCCTTTTTGTTATTTTGGGAAAATGAAAAGATAGTTATGGGGTAATTTTTAGGAAGTAATATTTTTTATTGTTGTAAAATATACATACCATAAAATTGACCACTTTTACCATTTTTAAGTGCACAATTCAATGGCATTAAGCACATTCACTGTTGTGCACCCATCACCACCAGCGTTCTCCAGAACTTCATCTTCTTTCATTGAAGCTCTGTGCCCATCAAACAATAACTTCTCATTTCCCGCTTTTCCCAGCTCCCAGCATCCACAATTCTATTTTCTGTATCTATTAATTTGATTTTTCTAGGTACATCATCTAAGTGAAATCATGCAATATTTGTCCTTTCGTTTCTGGCTTATTTTACTTAGCATAATGTCTTCAGGGTTCATCTATGTTGTAGCCTGTGTCAGTATTTTCTTCATTTTTTTTCTTTTTTCTATCATTGTTAAGGCTGAATAATATCTCATTGCATGTGTATGCCACATTTTGTTTGTCCATTCATCAATGGACTTTTTAACCTTTTGGCTGTCTAGGATAATGCAGCTGTGAACACTGGTGTATGAACACCTGTTGGAGACTCTGCTTTCAATTATTTTGGGTATACACCCAGATGTGAAATTATGGGATATATGGTAATTCTCTGTTTAATTTTTTTGAGGAACTGCCATACTGTTTTACACATCTATGCAGAGGCATAGATGGAAGGGGGTATGTGAAAGGATAGACACTCAGACATTTATCTCTGGGTGGTAGAATTGCAAGTGACTTTACTTTTTGTCCTTATACTTTTTTAGATTGCCAAAACAATTTTAAATTGTGATATGTATTATTTATATGACACAAAGTTAATTTTGTCATGGAGAACATACATATCATGAAACAATTAAATGTATGATAGGATGCCTTACAGGCTGATTTCCAGGCTGGGTCTCTCCCCGAGGGCTTCTCCATCAGCTGATGCCATGATGGTAACAGCCTTGAGGCTTGCCCGGGGTTTGGAGGCATGCCCCTCAGCCTTCCTTAGCAGCAGCCAGTACTCATAAGCGAAGTGAGGACAAAGGAGTCATGCTCGGTTCAAGTTCTACAGAATAAAGTAATATTTAAGATCATGTGGATTCAACATACAGCTCTCTGGTTCCAAAATGCCTCACTAGGAGAAAAGCAATTTTCAGGCATGAACCTGTGTGTTTCTGCATGTGACCTTCATGCCTCTGTTTCTGGGCCCTTCCATATACTGTCTTCTGATCTAGTGCGGTTCCATGTTATGCTCACAGAAGGCTTTTGTTCTTTCTCTCTGTCTCTAACAGTTCCTGCCTAGATATAGACTGTCGCAGGGCCTTTCTGTTCAGTGGATTTTTTTCCTGGAGGGAATTCAGCCCTCAAAGGAAAGGTTAGAACTGGGAACATGAGAGGCCTGTAAAGAAAGCTCTGTTATGTGGCTTCCTCCTTAAGTGGTGATGTAGGTTTCTCTCCTATACAGCCAGAAAGGGAATGTTACTGATTTGATTGAGATTTAATTGATGAATGGCCAATAAATATAGATGATGATAAGATTTTTATATCCACAAATTGTGGCATGAAAGGAAAACCTTTGTTCCTGTAGCCAGGTCTTCACTTGGTCTTTCTGTTTTCTGGGATAGATAGATCCCAAAGGTGTTTAAAGGATTTGAAACAAAAATGTCAGAAATGTCAAAAATGTCCCTATTTTTCCTGTTTATTTGCTTAATCTACAAACCCAAGCAGCTTTTGGAACAGCTTTTCCAGCTCAGTGGAGTACATAATCAAACAACATTTTAGTTACCTTTCCGTTTCCTGTCATGCCCCTCGAGGCTGTTTCAGCTGTTTCTCAGGCTCAGCGACATTCTCAGACTCATTTAGCACAAACACACTCTAGGAACTGGTAGGTTAGGATTTTACATAATGCCATGTTTAAGGCAGGCAGAAACAGTAATTAACACCTTCCAAGGGTATCTAAAATGAAAGACAACCTAAAATTATTATTAGCTCACTCAGCTTATAAGAGTGAAGAAGTTGTTTTTATGTTTAAAAACTGCAAGATGTAATCGTGAATGTAGAATAGACCTGGCAATTGCTTCCCCAGAACCTCCTCCCAGGAAGGTTCTTAAACGGAGGTGTGAACAGGCATCATCAATGGCCCTCAAACTGCGTTGTGCTTGGGGTGGCAGGGGTTGTTAAATTACTAAGCCCCTCCTCCAGAGTTTCTGATTGAGTGGTCTGGGAGGGGCCTGAGATTTGCATTTCTAACAAATTCCCAGAGGATGCCGATGTGCTGGTTTGGCCACCACACTTCGAAACCCCTGGGGTTGCAGGGTTCTCAGTCCAGGCTGCGTGTTAGAATCCCAGGGGGAGCCTTGAAGAATACTGATGCTGCAACCCGTGCCACGCCCCTCCATGTCCCCATCCCCCGCCCACCGTGTCTCCCCTAAATTAGTTACATCAGAATCTCTTGTGGCGGAGCCCCAGGCAGCACAGCTCCCCAGGTGATTCTCTTGTGCACCGTTGGGTTAGAGAGCGTATTGGCCTGATGGAACCCCAAAGAGGACTGAAGTTTGAAACTGGCCTTTGAGTCCACTACAGGTCATTCGCATAGTTTACAGCAGAGAGTCAAACGCCTGATAATTGCCCTCTCTACTCCTTTCCTGAGGTCACGGTTGACGTCATTGATCATCTCTGATATGCTTTCCTACTGAGCCTAGTGCAGCTTCAGAATCCTCCCCTACAGAGTAGTTGGGGGCTGGGATGGGTCAGGTACCAGAGACCTCTTCTTTTAATGAGAGAGTTTTTTAGAAAGATTTTATTTATTTATTTTTAGAGAGAGGGGAAGGGAGGGAAAAAGAGAGGGAGAGAAACATAGATGTACAAGAGGGGGCCTGGCCTGTAACCCAGGCGTGTGCCCTGACTAGAAATCAAACAGGCAGCCTTTTGGTTCACAGGCCCACACTCAATCCCCTTAGGAACTGAATTTCCAAAGAGACGCTCAGAATACCTGGAAGAAGAGAAAGAAGGGTGAAGGATGAAGAGCCATTTGAGGGGAAATATAAAGCAGTGGGTAGAAGGGTCTTGCCTCCCCCAATTTCCTTAACTCTTAAAAATGTAATTTGATGTTTGTAATTTGTAAGGCTCTCAAGCAGAGGTTCTCACACTTGCCTGTATCCCCAGAATTCTGATTCAGCATGACTGAGGGAGCTGAGAATTTGCATTGCAACAAATTCACAGGTGATGCTGATGCTTTTGTTTGGGGATCTTCAGTTTGAGAAGCTTTAAGGCAGTCTTCTGGTATCAGAAAGGTTAGAGCCTCTGGATTTATCTAGATGTTTCTTGACCAGAATTTAAAGGTTAAATGTAGAATTTAGCTTATACTAAACTAGATACAGCTTGGTAAGAACATTTCAGAATGACATGTTGAGGGGGTTATATTTTAAGCTTATAGGAGTAGAGACCCAGGTAGTGTCTGGGGTTCTTAAGGTATGCAACAATTTTATTAAAACCCTATTCCTTCCAAGGTATGTGCACTGATAAAGTGTCAGTCACCCTGTTTATCCAATCTGTAAGATAGGAATCAGGCCCTGGCTGGGTGCTCAATTGGTTGGAGCATTGTCCCACTGTGACAAGGTTTTGGGTTCGATTTTCCATCTGGGCACATGCAAGGGTCAACCACTGGGTACATGAATGTTTCTCTCTCTCCCTCTCCCCTCCTCCCTTTCTCTCTCTCTTTCTAAGAAATTTAAAAAAAGGGGGGGGGGGTGGAATCAGGCACCAATCTTTACTTAATTTTCTTGTGAGTGATTTTATGAAGTTACCATAAACTGATGTGGGCCATTTCCACACGGGGGCTGTTTTGATCATTTTACTTCTATCCATAATGTCAGTTTTTTAGCTAGTGTTTCCCTTGGATCATTTTTGTTCCCGACCACTTGGTGGTGGTATTTTTAAAGTAAAGAAGGGTTTCAATGAGGGGAGTTTGGCACCCAAATGTCCAACATCAATATATTATTTATCATAAGAAAATTTTTAAAAGATTTTGTTTATTTTTAGAGCGAGGGGAAGGGAGGGAGAAAGAGAGGGTGAGAAATAGCAATGTGTCGTTGCCTCTCACATGCTCCCTACTATGACCTGGCCCACAACACAGGCATGTGCCCTGACTGAGAATCAAACCAGCGAACCTTTGGTTCACAGGCTGGCATTCAATCCACTGAGCCACAGCAGCCATGGCATCATAAGAAATTTAATAGGCCCTGGCTGGTGTGGCTCAGTGGATTGAGCACGGGCCTGTGGACCAAAGGATCACGGTTCGATTCCCAGTCAGGGCACATGCCTGGGTTGCAGGCCAGTTCCCAGCAGGGGACACACAAGAGGCAACCACACATTGATGTTTCTCTCCCGCTCTCCCTCTCTTCCCCTCTAAAGATAAATAAAAAAAAATGTTTTAAAAAAAATTTAATAGTGTTTGTTTCTGGGAATGAGACTAGAAACAATGGGAGGGGTTGCTTTTGTTTTTTTCGCCTTAAGCTTCATATTCTTTGGCACTGATGAAAATTTTAAAATCACTTGAATGCATTATTTTTATAATAAAAATATTAATTTCACCTATGAATTAGGTGGCATATCCTCATGTGATAGATGAGGCAGATAATATCCAGAGGACTGATTTGTTCTGGGTCCAAATGCTTGAAAAGGGACAGCAAGTCAAGGAAGGCTTTGGTATTAGAGGCAGGAGAAACTCTAGGACAGCTACAGCAACTATCTCTTTGTTAGACCTGCCTCAGAATGAGTGACTTTAAGGTGCTGTGTTGTGGGAGAGATTTGATACCCCCACATACAGGTTTCTGGTTGCAAACAACAGAATATACCTTGGGTTAACTTAAGCAGAAAGGCAATTTACAGGGAAGATATTGGGTGTCTCTCAGATGGAAAAGCTGGAGAATGAGGCTTCAGAAGTGAGCAAGACCCAAGGGAGGCTGGCAGCAGAGGCCAAATCAGAGTCAGTCACTCTATGGGGAGAGTACCCATCTACCACCTCTGTGGAAAATCTGTGACTGTACATTTCTTGGATTACTCTCCCCAGATTCATTAGGTCCCAGGCTGTTGTAGCTTATACGCTGAGCCTGGGTCACATGTCCAGCACCTTGTTAAAGGGTAGTGATTGGGAATGTCTGGTCCCTTTCTGCTTCCATAGAGGGGTTTAGGAAATTTAGCCTTTCCCCTAGACTCACATAAAAGGGGAAATTCCCTCAGATAGTAAGAGAATGAAAGGTTGTGCATTCCCACATACACACCCCTAAAAACAGCGACAATGAAAACCCAGCAAATCTCCAACATCCTAATGTAATCTATTCTTTGTATTTCTAAGCACATTTACATATCTGATCAACATAGCGCCATTTTCTAATTGTGTGTCTGAGTTTTTTACAGTTTGTTGGATACAGAGTTTGCAGATATTTTCTCCTAGTCTGTAGCTTGTCTTTTTATCCTTTCAACAGGGTCTTTTGCAGACCAAATTTTTTAATTTTAATGAAGTGCAATTTATCAGTTTTTCCTTTTATGAGTTGTGCTTTTAAAAAAAAAGATTTTATTTACTTATTTTAGAGAGAGGGGAAAGGAGGGAGAAAGAGAGGGAGAGAAACAATGTGTGGTTGCCTCTCAGAGGCCCCTACTGGGGACCTGGCCCACAGCCCAGGCATGTGCCCTGACTGGGAATCGAACCAGCAACCTTTTGGTTTGTAGGCCTATGCTCAATCCACTAAGCCACACCAGCCAGGGCAATAAAACTTTTTTTTAGAAAAAACAACATACTATAAGAAACTTCTTAGGAAATTTAAATATTATTAGAAATAAAATTGGCCCACTGACCTGTAAACATCTTTAACACTTCTTTGAAATCACACCCAAACATGGCCACCAGTGTGCACACTTGAATGGTGTGTTAAAAATTGTACAATGATTTCCAGTGGAGTATCTAGAGAAAATTAAAACAAGAATACATCTGGTAAACCTAAATAATTGATAATTTTTTTTTTTTTATTACACAAACCTTGAATTCCTGGCACCAAAGTTTAAAAATGTTGGGATTTGTAACATGATCATTTTCTCTGGGGTGCATTTTTAATGCCCTTTGATGAGTACGAATGCAACATCCTATTTGAGAGCACAAACACTGTTTTCTCAGTACAACTAAAATAAAATTCAGTAGCTGTCTTGGTGACTGCTGGGACTCACCTTAAACCTGAGTTATAGCGTATTCTGCAGTCAATGGTTTCTGTTACTTTTTCAATAAAAATAGCAGCTATAATACTCTATTGCCAAATATTCCGATGCAGCCAACTTCTGAGACATGTCTTACGGTGTCTATAAAGTCAGCCACCACATTCCTTAAGCAGAATATAAAGAGGTTATTTCGCCGGCTTCCGGCCAAGATGGAGGCATAGGCAGACGCACTGTGTCTCTTCTCACAACCAAATTAAGGACAACAAAGATTTAGAAACAAGAAAACAACCAGATCTCAGAAAATCAAACTGTTTGGAAGTCCAACAACGATTCATCCAGACCGGTAAGAGGGGCGGAGTCGCGGCAGGAAAAAGCGGAGGTGCGGA